>JAODTK010002010.1:0-279694 GCA_026419785.1 Sclerodactyla briareus | reverse complement strand
GGAAATAAGTTTTGAGACAAATCAAAATGGCACCGTGTGGGGGGCCTTTGGGTCTAAACGAAAGTTTTGTCAAAAACGATCACCATGTTCCGAAATGCCCACACTCTGGCGAAAAAGTCAGTTCGTCAAAAATTAAAGATAGCCGCCATTGGAGCGATGTCGTCACTCCACTTCCGGGCGTTCGTGCGTTTTGGTAGACTCGTTCGGCCCGCGGGCGGCGGGCGTTTTTCTCGAGTCACGCACCTCTTCTCCCTCTTAGTGTGTATGCGCTATATAAAACCGATGTAGCCTACTATTATTATTATTGTTATTATTAATTATTATTATTTTAATTTATCAAACACCGGACGCATCCTAGTGTTTAAACCTTAACCACCGACCGTTTATTTTCGAAACCAGTGTTCTAAGTGTCAACGCTTTACTGCCCACTATTAAAACTTCTCAATTGACAGGTTTTGCAGATTTAATTAGCAATACTTGACATATCAATTGTTGAAACATGTACATATGTGTCAAATAGTGTCTGGCCTTTAAAATAGAGACAATCTGTACCTAAAAAAATCTCATCCCTGTGTTGAAACAGTAATGTTGTTTGGAACATTATTTGAACCTAAATTGTCCTCTACTCTCCATTAACCGGCTACAATCCGGTAAGATTGCAGGGAAATCCCCGGAAATCGATTACCAAATACCACGCGGACACGCGGGCGGCGAAAAAATCGCTACATGCCCGATTCGAAAAAACTTGAGGTCATCAAAGGTCACAGAGTCCTCCGATTCCGGGGATGTTGTAGTCATATCATAATTATTCTTCATACTGCCCCTCACATGGCAACTATATAACCATCTGCAACATGGATCGCGAGGTGGAGATATCCACCTTGGCGGTTTAACCCGCCAGCATGTGTCTAGTTAATATATGACTTGACATAAATTCCTCAAGTACATTTACAACTCACAAAGCAACATACTAGACCTCCAATTTGGGGTGTGGGGTAGGCCCCTGTTGATTACATGTCCTCTTTTTACCTGTGTTAGTTTAAAAGAAATCGTTATCCATGACCTTGGTACTTGAACACCACCATCAGGGGAAGCAACACCTTCCGTAGTACTGTAACTGATGGCAATATTACCCTATGTACAACATGTGAAAACAACAGCATACCAGGCACCAGGTTTTGCGTGATTTCAAAATACACTGTCTCATTTGGAAAATGATTTTAAAAATGGGCCATTGTCTGGTGCTTTGTTATTTTACATGCCACTTCCCAACCAGGTGCTAGGAAAACGCATGCTTCCATGTTGGAATAGCAGCGCACCGCTCCACCGAAATTCGCCAGAAAAATGACTGATAGATAAGGAAATTGACTCATCTGTGACAATACCAAAGTGGCAGCTTGCTATCCCAGGGTAAAAATTAAACAAAGACACCTTGTTATTCATTGAGCTTGCTGCATGCCGCACGCAGTGATTTGTTTGATCAAACGTCTCGCCTGCATGTCGTGCCTAACGTCTCCCAACAAGGTATTAATTGGCACGTGCGACGGTAACCCTGATGTTTATGCATAAGGTCGCGTTTTCATAAGGCCTTTTATTTCAGGAGGTTTTTTTGTTCATAAGGCACCGTTATTCATACTGGCCAAAACTTTTCTTTGTTCATAGGGTTCGTATTCATAATACAACATATTCATGATAGTAAAAAGTGTTTTAATTCAGGCACTATTTTGTTCCATAACAATCTGGTGAATGCCTTGATGACATAACAGTTTTATGAAAAATGTTCCCTTTGATAATATGCCCATGTCAAATATCATCCATATCGCATGCAAGTCACTAGACGTTGTTTGCGGAATGGTTAATATTTGGCAGTTTTCTTTCCATAAGTGACCTAAGTCCTAAAGCACATGTAATCAGATACACCCACCCAATTCTATTTCCCATTAGGTTCAAACCAACATTTGACCCTTGTAGCGTTACCATGTGTCAGATTAAAGCAAGAGTTGGTTTCGTCTGTGTAGCACACGGAGCTCTATCACTATTCAAAAGAATTATTTTTCTTTCCCTTACCTCCTGAAAAAACACATTTTTTCACGACGTGACCTTTTGACCTCGTCATTAAATGTTGTTCGACCTACTGATCCAAGAACTAACATGACATCTCTCCACGAACAACCTAACTGCACTCTTTTCGATCGTTGTTGCCCTTTTTGACAAGAACTTTGGAAATTGCCATATTTTATGCCAAATTAAGTCACACAAATGCTCTTCAGTGACCCTGACACTGTTGTTATATTTACCAGTTTGAAGGTGTCCATACCCACGAAGTTTCATGGAAATTCAACGAACTCTACAAATCTGCATAATTATGCAAATTAGCTACTTAAAATGCAATTTCGTCACATTGAATGACCTTTGTTGACCTGACCATCTCTCTCAATGTTTCCTGAAAATCCAACCAACTTTTAAAAAATCGCATAAGTATGCAAATTAACTACTTAATTAGCACATATAATGCCAGGAAATCTAATCAGTTTGTTTAAACTCATAGTTGTTATACGCATCACCGATCATCTACCTATCAAGAGATCTGTACACAAACTTTCCGGCCACTTTTTCATTAGATATACAATTTAGTCAAATGAGTATGGTCTTTGGGACGAACACGGTGGATGCACATCGACAACTCTTCAGTGAGACTTGATGAAAACGAACTGTCAATTGATTTTTGTGATGGGTGATCGCGATTTCCGCAGAATCCACAATTTTTGGAAATTTCACGCTGACGTCCGAATTCCACGTAAACATGTCATTTTCCGCAAACATGGATTCTCCCGGGCCCCTAAAATCTAATCAGTTCTATCACCGTATATCCTGTACTTATGTGGCAAACCAAATCACTATAGACGCTACGGTCTGTCTGTATTCTTGCTAATAAGCTCAAATAATGAATTACATAAAATAGGCTGAATAACCTACTTTTAAAATGAGTGACTTTCGTACCCAAATCTATTCCAAGACAACATAATTTTTTTTTCCCGTGTTTCACCCCAAACCGATACTACATACAATATTTCATCAGGATCAGTCTCACCGTTTCGGAGAAATCCTGCTAACGAGAAAGTGTGACACACACACATTACACACAATACACATATGCACATACACAGTATAAGGCTGCACGGTTACTCGGTTAAACTGAAAAATCCGGATTGACTCGGATTCGGTTTAACTCGGTTTTCAAATTTGCGGAAAACCGAAAAAACCCGTAAACGCCGAAAAAACTGAGTCGCCGAGTTCAAACGGCTAAAACCGAGTCATTGAAAAATCTGCACGCAATCCACACTCGGGTAGAGCGGCAAGAGCCCTGAGGATCTTTGAAACATTCATGTAATTATGCACACGCCATTGATGCCGCATAGTAACTCAATTAAATGGTCACTGGGGACTGGATTATGTGTACTTTCCTTGCAGCAATAAAATCATAGTGATCAAATAGAACCTATCAATTCCATTACGCTGTTGTCTCTGTGTCCTTTCTTTTACATTACCATCGTCTATAAAGTACATCATATCCCCAATTATTGTTACTAACTTTTACTCTTTCACCTCCAGACAGGTAAGTGAATGTAATGTCATTTCCTGTGTTGCATGTTAGTCACGCCCCATTCATTTGGACTGTTCCATTTATGACAAGGTGACAAACTCAAAGGAGTGTGTGACGTTGTAGCACTGTGTACTAAAGTTGACAGCTTCTCATTGTGTCAACATTCAGCTGTTTCGGAATTAATTACCCAAGCTATCAAACACCGGTACTAAAATCAAATTATGTATTTTTCGCCGATCCAAGCTGCCGCCGCGTACATCGCAGCTCAGTCCGCATCCTGTTGAAAATTATAAAAACTGCCCCACGTGTGTTGCGAGCTGTGTACTTCATTATTTGCCAAATATACTTGCCGCCACGGACATCGCAGCTTCGTGGTAACGAATAAAACTGCATGCAAAGCATATGTTGCTTGCTTACTCGCTCAATGCTGTTGCACTAGTTTCAAGACATAGCCCTGTTTGGAACACGTGGTCATCACCTACTTACTGTTCACTAGCATTCTGACAATGCATTCCCACTGATAATGTACAGTGCCATACACACCTACCAAGTCGGCCACTCCTATTGATTTGGTACAGGCCGCCGACAGCAAACATTTTTATCGCACACAATTAACATCTATGGAAGTTTCTAACTGACTCTGTGATAAAGGACTGGAATTATTAGCGATCGTCGATCCACTTCGATCCGCGATACTGCGATGTATTTTCGTGTGGGCATACATTTCTATGAATGAATTAATGTGAATAATCGGGCAATTGGTGAAAGAAAATATTATACATAAAGGTTTAGCGCAGATCTGGTGGTTTTCAGGGATGATTTTAGACTGTGCCGTGCTTCAGTTTTCTTGCTAAAATTATCACAGTTACGTTTGGGGCTTGGGGCTCACCGGTAATTGCTCAAGCGATCTGTTTGTACTGTGATGTGCGGCACAGGCGCCCGTTGCATGTTTTAATAAAAGAGAGACACATGGTATTATGCTCTGTGCAGGTTTATTTGGCAATTATTGTTCATCCCCCATATTTAAAGGGAACAGTCTGATTTGATGAAAAAGATTGTCCTGTATTACACAGCTTGCAATATTGTATAGACATAAACGAATGAGGAGAGGATAACAATGCTGGAATTTATCATTAATGGCAAAGAAAGATGAAGTTATGGAAACCCACAATATCAAGATCTGATTGACTTGTTTTCTTATGATTGTTTTCATTAGAATTTATCAATTTCATACTAACCAAATAATGCTAAGGGATTATACATATATTTCAACGGATACCATGCTGTCGTGCCTGAGTTTAACACTCGCCCTTGGGCGGAAACGTTTGGGTTCACGGAGAAGTACGTTCCCCGAGGCGCAAATACTTATCGTGCTGTTCATCGAACGGCAGCAGCAAAACCGAAAAAAAAAAAACAACGGAGACTCGGTTAGCAAATCGCAAACCGACGGTTTTGCTCAGGCACTAACGTGCGCTATTAACACAGTACAACAAACGCAATGTCACCAACGTGATCGGTAAGTCTTCTTTCTGAACTGGTTCAGGGGAGACAAAAATGAAACGGCAACAGCTGTATTTACAAAAAATTCCAGGAAAGCGCCATGGATCATAAAATTGCACTCGGTGCAATCACGCAAAAAACTGGTGGCCACAGTTATACAGTGTCCTCACTTAATAATTAACATTAGGCGGACAGCAAAACTCAGTAGGTGGCAATATTACACTACCATAAAATATGAGAAAGGACAGCATTGGCCTTTTTTTTCAAATGAGACTAAATTTTGATGCAACCATTAGGTGGACAGAAAACCTTAGTAGTACTAGTACTGTAGAGGTAACTGTGGCAATATAACACTACCACACAATATTTGAAATAAGTAACAACATGTCTTAAATACATCATGAGTACATGACATAGGCCTACTGGACAAAACATTTGTGTATATGTACTGTTGCAGCAGGTTAGTGCTAGCTCCAAATTTTGGCGGTCCAAAAATGCAGTTTGAGCAAATAAATCATCAAAAGTGTGAAACTTACAGCTAGCTGGGGCGACTGGGCAGCCCAAAATGTGAAAAAATAACACAGGCAGATCATAAGTTGCTTAGTAGGGCTATGGGGGTTGTCAACAGAATATCAATTGGGATTACCTTTTTTTAAACATTTTACGGGGATGGAACGAGGTGATGCTACAGCAGCGTAATTAGCGCTATAGCTCTAAATTTTGGGGGTTCCAAAATTAAAACCTAATGCTCAGAACCATTAGGTGGACGCAAAACTTTCAGTCGTAATGTAATTGGGGCAATATACAGTAACCACTACCACACCAATATGAATAATGTAAACATTCTGTTTTAAAAAATATTAATAGGTACAGGCTATATACAGCAGTAGGCCTTACTGGACAAACAATTGTGTATAATACTGTGCAGCAGTTTCAGTGCTAGCTCCAAATTTTTGGGGTCCAAAAATTCAGTTTGAACAAATATGCATAAAATGTGTGAAAATTACAGCTACTTGTGCGCTGGGCAAGCCAAAATTTGACTAACACAGGCGATCATAAGTTTGCTTAGTAGGCCTGTGGGGGTGTCAAATTGAATATCAATTTGAGATTCCTTTTTTACACATTTTCCGGGGATGTGAACGAGGTGTTGCCTACAGCAGCGTTAATTAGCGCTATAGCTCTAAATTTTGGGGTCCAAATAAAACCTAATGATCAACATTAGGTGGACACACAACTTTCAGTATACTGTAATTGTGGCATATAACATGTAACACTAACCACACAATATGAATAGTCAACAATCATGTTTTTCAAAATACATTAATAGGTACATGACATATATACAGTAGGCCTAACTGGCCAAACATACGTGGTATACTGTGTGCAGTCCAGGGTTAGTGGCTAGCTGCTCCAAATTTTGGGGTCCAAAAATGCACTTTTAGCACATAAATCATTAAAATGGTTAAAATTACAGAATACAGATATGTTTGAAAACCCATAAGTAGGCAAGTTTGTAATTGTTGAAGTCCAACCTGCTCAAAAGTGGCAATTACCCCGAGACCCTGATAAGCACGAGTCCTGCTGTGCAGTCTCAACCGCTAACAACATCCCATAAATATCACCTATGCCCTGACATTCACATTTCCTGATTCTAGTTTGGGCATAAGGTCAATTCCATGTGCATGAGGATATGGCCCAAGTAGGCAGGCAAAATTTGAACTAACCATGGGCAGATCATAAAGTTTAGCTATGTTAGTAGGCCTTTGGGTTGCCAAAATTAAATATTAGTGAGAATCCTCTTCTAAACATTTCCGGGTATGTGACAAAGTTGAGATGCCTACAGCAGTGTTAGCGCTAGCTCCAAATTTTGGGGTCCAAAAATTACTTTTATTAGCCCATAAATCATCAAAATTGTGAAAATTACAGCTAGCTGGGGCGCTGGGACAGCCCAAAATTTGAACTAACACGGGCAGATCATAGTTTGCTTAGTTAGGCCTATGGGGTTGCAAAATTGAAATCAATTGAGTCCTTTTGTAAACATTTTCCTGGGGATGTGAAAGAGGGCGGTGATGCCTACAGCAGAGTTAATTAGCGCTATAGGCTGAATTTTGGTGGGGTCCAAATAAAAACCTAATGATCAACATTAGGTGGACAGCAAACTTTCAGTAGTACGTAATTGTGGCAATATACATGTAACACTACCACACAATATGAATAATTACAACATCTGTTCTTCAAACAAAATACATTAATAGTTACCATGACCACTTATCGTAGCCCCTTACTGGCAAAACAATGTGTATACTGTGCAGCAGGGTAGTGTAGCTAGCTCCAAATTTTGGGGTCCAAAAATTGCACAATTTTCGACTAAATCCTAAAAATGTGAAAATACAGGAATAAAGATTTTTGAACCAGAGGTAGCAAGTTTTGAATTTTGAGAGTCCAAACTGTCGCAAAAGGGGTTGTCGATGACCCCGAGACCCTGAGTAGCAACTATCCCATGCGGGTGCAGTCTCACTAACAACATCACAATAAATATCACCTCTGCCCTGACATTACATTCTTGATTCTAGTGAGGCCATATGGTTCATATTCATGGAATGAGGGATTATGGCACAAGCTAGGCAGCCCAAAATTTGAACTAACATGGGCAGATTCATTAGTTTGCATGTTAGGAGGCCCTTATGGGGTTGCCAAAATGAAATATAGTTAAGTTGAGGAAATCCTCGTCTAAAACATTTTCCGGTATGTGAAAAAGTTGATGCCTACAGCAGTTTAGCGCTAGCTCCAAATTTTTGGGGTCCAAAAATGTAATTTTAGCCCATCAATCATCAAAATGTGAAAATTCAGGAATAGAGTGCTTACTTTGTTCTCAATTTTTTTTGACCCATTAGGTCGGCCAATTCCCACTTTTAAGTTCCAACCTGCTCAAAAAAAGGGTGTCTATTACCCCGAGACCCGAGTAGCGCTATCTCTGGCCTACATGTCCAATCTAGTTTTTGCCAATACCAGAACTATGCCTATGGTTTGCACCCTTATTACAGCCGCTAAACTGTGCCTTAATATGAACCGTTTGTATCTCTATACCTCATTGTGCGTGTTCAATGTCTAAATTGTATGGCACATATCATACGGCAAAGTTGCTGACTGCTGAATCTTGTATTGTAATTTGTAACGTCTGGAACATTTTTAAACAACGGAAGTAGGAACATATAGTAATTGTTGTGTAGAGGGGGTGAGGGCGATGTCCAAGTCATCATGGGTCAAACAACTGTAATAGATCTGCATTCCTCATTCCAATACAAAATTGTGAATTTCTCCATCACAACTATTCTAACCACTACCAGCACAACTCATTTCCAATACAAATTTGGGAAACACTCAAACTGTTGCTGGAATGTTTCTTCTCAGAATACCAGTCAGGGGTATCCTATTTTGCTTCTTTTTAGCTGTTGACAGACAAAAAAAAAGGCTTCCTTTATTCCAGCGAAAGTAGCAGAAGCGGATCCTGTATTTGGCGAATCCATCCTGTGATCGGCGATAGTCAGCTGTATTCGGCGTCCGAAAGTGAAGCCAGCCCTATTGCCCTCTGGGATGGGGGGGGGGGGGGGGGGGGGGGTGGACTGGTGGGTGGGTATTACAACCACAGGTAGTTGTCATTGTCAATTGTTGGTGTGGCAAAACTACATCTGGCTCAGGGTTAGCATTTACCTACAATTTAAAAGGTCCATAATGCCAATCCGGACCTCTTTAAACCGCGGGCATGGTGGTTTATGGGTGTCCGAACGCAATTTTTAGAAGGGGGTCCATATAGTTTTCAGATCTACACATGCCAAACACATAAACATACACATCGACACATACCAGTTTTACCCCAACGTAACCATTCACAATGAATTCCAGATGATTTAGTTGCTATTTTGACCCTCCTTTGATGGTGTCCACAGAGTTGCGCAGCCAAAGTTCTTGCCCCCTTCTCCTTTGCACAAACTGTTCCTCTTTGAAGGGTTTAATAAAACCACGATTGCCGCTTTGGTACACCCTGGATCACACCACATTTTAGTCCATCAAAGCGAAGCCATTCAAATTGGCGCTCCCACACTTTCCTGTAGCTTTTAACTGCAGTCTTTGCCCCTCATCACCCAACACCAGCCATTTTAACACCCCAACATTAATTTAAGAAAATAAAACCAATGTGTGTGACACCAAGCAAAGCCTAACTGGAGTATGAACATTCTACACTAACGTACATTCTATTTAATTTACCCAATGCAAAAACTTGGAACATACGTATTAACACTGCCATCTTGATGGGCACCTTACTTCTTTGGGAACTAAGCCTCTCACGTACGAAAAAAAGGTTGATCTTACCAGGGATGGACTTTTTTTCCCGCTATTTTAACATTGATTTCCGCCGGTATTCGTACCAGAATTGAATGACATTCATCATCGTAACTCTGCCACAAATGTGGGGCATCTCAAAGAAGTCACTGCAACTGAATCAGTGTAGAACTAGAAGACACTATTGTTTTCATTTTGTTGGGGCAGAAGCTTCCGCTCCCGCCAAACCACACACATAGTCAATCAACTCCTAGCAAACCGTAAGAAAAGAAGCGTTCGAACTCTAGCTCGCAAGTGGCACAACCGCATTCACACGCAAGCATGCTTACTTTTACCAAGCCAGGAGCCCTCCCGTGGATGCACATGGCCGGTTTGCGTAGGCCAATATGACTGTCTCCGTTGGCTACGTAACATGAGTCACGGTCGATTTGTTGTAGTGAGATTTACTATTGGCAATGTTCAGTGTCGGAGCGTGGCATTTGGCTTCGCTCCATAATGAGAGCGTGAGTCTTGTACTGCGATATGTGTAGAAAGTTGAGAAATATCAATCTGGTCATTTTTACGATCTGATTTGTTTCGTTTTTGAATCAAAAATATTTTGGCTCTGAAAGCCTCGATTCTTGCAATGTTGAGGAGTGAGTGTGAGCAGACCCGTCCGATATTTGTTTGGACCCCAAATACAAATCTAAGTAAGTAAATTCAACTCGTTCAAACCGTAGAAGAAGGGGTCTATGACAGCGCAAGAATGCGAACCTTGATCTGGATTCTGGAGGCCCGCATAAAGAATTTGGGAGAGTCCTTCAAACTCCTCCCCCCCCCCTTGCATCCTCTCCCACCTCAACACAGTGGTGGCGGCCCTTGGTTTTTTGTGGGACTACGACCTTTTTTCACCACCCTAGTGGGGGCCTCTTGTTCCACAAGGCGAATGCATATTGTGCCATGTACGACAGTTCCCCTTCACAAGGGCTAGTCACCCTGACCCGCACTTGGCCTCCAACCCCCCCGCGGATATGAGAATACGCTGATTTCCACATTCCACCACCCTCAATCCTTTTTGGCTAGGGTGGGGGAGTCTTTCGACTTTCTAAAGTTGTCTACATATGCGAATCTCCACGATGGCACTTGCAAAGGGAATCAGATTTGCGGATCGACCTAAATCAAAAGCCAAATAATTGGTGAATATAGTACAGCCTGCGATTTGAGCAATGAACTTGTCAAAAATGCTATAGCTTTTTTGTACACTTGCAATACGTAACACAAAACTCGTAGCTATGCGTCAGTTATACGTGCTACTAAGCAGCGTTGGCCTATAGCCTGATTGCTCTGTCCAGATTAATATTCTCAGTTGTGCACAAACCTAACCCGCAAAAAGGCATTATCAATTCAATATAGTTATATTTCTGAAATTATTTGTTGATTCCATCATCACCCATTAGTGCTATTCAATTTTTTAAATGATCTTGAAAGGGAGTTGTTTCTTCCGTTTCGTCCAAAAAGGTCCAACACTACTTCAATATTGAAGAAAGCACAAACGATTGAAACGTCAAAACATCCCAAGAATGAAAACTGCTCTGTACTTAGTTTTCACATAAGGATCGGAATTCTTGTTAGGCTCCACTTTACAATTCTATGTCGATTTGTTGAGTAGCGGTTGACTTTTGCCGATTATAGGATATACTTTCCGCCCGAATCCATGCAGTAGCCCAAAAAATCCTTCTAGCGCCACAGCCTGCCAGGCAGAGAAAGAGAGTAAATGTAAACAATCCCCTCTCACAAGAGGCTCAATGGGGATGACTTGCAAAGACTAACGGGGTCATTACTTAATAATTGATGTAACTAAGATCTAAGTCCCATAACTAACGCAACAAGAATGCAAAGCCCCCCCAGCTGGTTTGCGGAATCGGTACCCAACCGGCAACCGCTAAGTTTTCACCTTGATAGCAAACAAAGTTAACACACGCACAGAGGGGCATTGTGACTGCTTAAATTGCTCAACACACTACAATCTCTTAGACACAATATATTGCTTGTGATATCCGTTGTTTTCATACGCAGTACAATCATTCTTTTTAGTACCTCTTACAACAAACCAAAGAATACTAGCTTCATGCAGGCTTATTCTGTAGCACTGAACCCATAATAAAGTGTTGCCATAAGTGTGACCCTGGCAGAAAAGGCGCCTAACATTTTGTTAAGATCTGTTCCCATGTCTAACACAAACGTCATGGAATCAGGACCAGTTTTGCATTCTTTGTTAACTTTGTGGGGAGACCCTCACCAGAGCCTTAGTGTTGGGAATGTCTATGGCAGAAGTGTGTTGACTGTCATAACTTGCTATATATGCACCAGTTTTGTGATGTCACAGAAGTCATGTGTAAGACAGTGTCCAATCTCGCCTTTAGTCACCTCGCATAACAAGGATAAATAGTATTGCATCGCTTCTATCATCCATCGATAAACATTTTTCAACATTATAGCATACACAAGTAAATGTACTGGCTCGCCAAGCTTAAAACTAATCCCAGTTCTCACATAGACAAAGCAACGCATAGACACAAGCCCGTAAATTATCCTCTTTTACACCGAAAGAAAACACAGGACTGGCCTTTTTGGGCTGGACTTACCATTTTTGCGTCTTTTTGGCTTTTGCAAAGAATTTTCATAGAAGAAGATGAAGCTGCCATGGCTCTCAGAGGTATATGCATATTCCCGCCTTCCCCCTTCCGCCTCTTGAGATATGATCACCCTCACTACTACAGAATTCCCCACAGAAAAAGACTTCGTATGAAGACTCCCGGCACCTATGAAAGAATGGGGACTGACAGAACATGCAGAGCTCTGGTTTGAGCTAGAAAATATGAACGTATAATTGGGGAGGAAGGGGCCAAAAAAATAATAATTGTTTCCAGTAACACCTACCTGCATGTAACATTGGTGTTCCACGAACCCCCCCCGGCTAGTCTCGCCTTTTTCTCGGCGATCAGTGGTTGGTTTTTTTTCGAAAGGCCTTATTTAGTAGCTTCAAAACCAACCTCATTTATAGGTCGAAAGAGCAAATTGCCATTTAGTTAGATAATAACAGCAAAACATACTCGAGGTTGTTGCTGAAACGTGTTATTATTATTCGCACTTTTTTTGTCCCAGTAAGTGACATCGAAACCTTTGATGACATGATGTTTCTTTATGAAAAATGTTACCCGAACTAAGTATGCACCATGCCCCAAATATCATCAGCCATATCGCAGACGTCACTAGACCTTTTTTTGCAGTATGTTATTATGTGGCAGTTCTTTGACCTTCGTGACCCGAATTTTGTTTTAAAATTTGGACCAAAGTAGACCTTTTCACCAAGTTTTTCGCAAAAATCTTGATAAACTTTTAAAATTTCGTCGCGAAAATTAGGCAAAATTAAAACAACTTATTAGCATTTGTACGCTGAAAATTCTAAATCAGTTTCATCTATCTAATAGCCTGTACCTAACACCAAAGCGCTTACGGTTTGTCCGTAATCTGCGACAAGCCTAAACATATTACATAAAATAATAGGCCTAATTACCCTACTTTAATTATGATTTGGTGCCGCAAAATCTAATCCATAAGATTCGTGTTCAACCCAACCCCCGAGCTATCATAACATAAAATTTCATCAATCAAATCACTTCAACTCAAATATAACTTCTTTGTAAATGAGGTATCTCAACTCACCATGTACTTCTCAATAAATTTGACGCTCAATCCATTTTTAATCTTTGAGGCAATCTGCACTGCCTCATTCCTTCATCTTGAAGTGGGGACGGCTGGTTTTGTGTCGCTTTGGGTCTCCTGCAATTTCAAAAGAAAGAATGTTCCGAGATGAAATTCCCTGCAAATTATGAATGGCTGTCTACAGGGAACTCTGCAACATGTTTTTACTAAGGGCACGTCACATCCTGTCACAACATCAGGGCTGCGATAAAACGACGGCCACGACGGCCATGGCAGTCGTGGCCCGGCGAATGGCCGTGAGCCCCCATAAAACTTGCCATTGGTTACGGCCATTATGGCCGCCGTGCCCTCCATCCCGCGGCCGTCCGTGCCCGGTATTTGAATTTCATAGCACTTTGTTCTGATTTGTCTTTAGAAGATTGCCCCAACTGTCATTTATAAAACATAAAATTGCCATGATAATTTGACTATTTAACGATCTCCCGGCTCTACTGACCACACACGGCGACTTCCGAAATTTACTCACCGATATCCCTACCACTGCAGGGCCTTAGACAAACACTGTTTAAGCCCAGCATCGATAACTTCAATTGACATGATTATGTAGAACTGGTTCATGTAGCATATCTAATGTTAACTTCACCGTGTGGATGGGACTCCAAAATAACGTTAAAATCTGCACTCTGAAAACATTTACAAAACCATGCAAATAATAACGGCTTGTGATGGATTGATACAAAACACATTTCACAAAAGATTGAGTCATGTTATTCGCAATGTGTCTTCCACAAAAGTCACTTTTCTGATCTAGGCTAATTGTGTCCTGTACCATCATAGCAAGTTCAGTAAACTAGGCCTACTGCTGGCTACCTTGTGGGAATAGTGAAGCCATTGAAAATGTTTTTTTTTTTTGTTTTCTTATTCACACACCAAATACCAATTTTGCCCTGGAATAAGATTCACTATGGGCCAGAAAATGTTGCCGTTGAAGGATTTGCCCTTTCGGCGGCAGTCATTTAGCTATGGAATGGAACAGAACGGTATTGCATGGGTGCATAGCCCTACGTACGCCCTGCCCTATAGGCAGTGTAACTTGTGTAGCACTAGTCTGCGATGTAGTCGATTGGAGAGAGGCAATCAGGGAGACAAACTTGGGCCAAGAGTGGATGCTGTACCCCATGCAACACAGTCCTCCTATTGTTAAAAAACTGGCCAAAAAACGGGTGGTGGCACTGTTCGGCCACGATTGTCGATGGACCAAAGAATCCGATGATCTATTTGCTGAGTATCCAGGCTAATCTACAGTGCTACTCCAGCGATATGATAGCCTGGAAACTGTTTGGCGTGCTCGGATAGATGACCCACATCAGAAAATAAATAAATAAATGGCATTGCAACTACTAGTTTTAAGGAGGCTGGTTAACCTATGAAGGAATTAAACCAGTTTTTTGCTGATTCATTGGCGTGGACGATAGGATCACCCACGTCAAAGAAAATAAATAAATAAATGGAATTGCAATCTACTGAGTTTTACTGACGAGGCTTAACCTTGAAGGAATAAACCATGTTTTGTTAATCACTTGGCGTGCTCGGATAGGTGACCCACGACCATATTGTATGAGTGCCAGTGGAATACCGAAGTGCAAGCCCACTGACTGCTAGTAGGCGGGTGAATAGGTTACAACAACATCAACATGACCTCTGCTTTGTTATTTACTTGGCTATTCTGGTATCCATTGAAAATTAATTTTGTAGTGGTATAATATTCCTGCATATAAACGAACACTGCCTGTAGGTTTGTTGGGCTGAACATGCCCTTCCATTTAGTGCATTAAATAAATGTGATCATTTTTTCTACTTACAGTGCCTTAAGTTTGGGTTAATGTAGTGGTTTCACAATCAATAAGGATTGATTCCAAAAAATGGCCGGGTGCCCTATCACACCAAACATTTCGCCTTGGTGCCCTAAAACCGATGGCCTTGGTGCCCTAACAAAGAAATCGGTTTTGGGCAGGCCAAATGCCGTGCCCTTCTTCAACCTTAATCTTCGCCCTGCAACAGCATTGTGCTCTGCGTTCTTCCCACTGGACAACAAAGCCACATGTATACATGTAAACCTGAACCTGTTGTATGCAACCTTCACAATACTCTACAGTCTGCTACAGCTCAGACATAGCAAATAGGACGTTCGCAGCCTATTTCTTTTACGGAATTAGTGTTAGCGCTGGGAATAACTTTTGGGAGGGAACTTCCTACCAAGAAAGAACATTGGAATTTAGGAGGAATCTTTTTTGCGACGATTTTTTTTTTTCTTGAAGCAATCTCGGTTTTTCATCTGCTTTGAAATGGATTTTGAAAGTTGGGGAAATAAACACAAATTAATTTTTAATCATCAGTGACCTCTCCTAAAGACCCCAAGTAAATGCTGTGCTTCACACTTTGGTGGAAAGTTATTAACCCATCTGCATGTCTGTTTCATGGTAGAGTGGTCTTTTGAAAGAATTCAGCAAGTTTTGTGTAAGGGGTGCATGCATGATCCATAAATATAGGGCCACTGTATTTTGTCTATTGACTATTTTTCGGATTCAGGCTTATATCTTTGTTCATGCACTTGTTTGATAATGATTCTTTAAATCAAATTTGACTTGAATACCTCGAAATGTTGCCTCCACTTTTTGTCTGGTACCGAATGTAGTCTACATCCACCCAGTTTTGTTTAACCCACAAGTTTGGACAATCACCTACATTACGCAAATTTGGAACATCCGAATTGCTAGAAATTACCGCCCCTTTTGTTGAGACCAGATGTCTCTATTTGAGCAGCCCGAGAGTGTAGGTAGCCTAGGCTGTCTTTCTGGAGTATAGGGATTATATTTTATGCCAGTACTAACTACTATAATTAGTTTGCTTCAGGGAAGTCTATGTCTCAGGAGTGAGGTGTGTAGGCAGCCAAGGCTGCCTGAGGGCATTGCCATCTATTTAATTTTTTAGAACTTACTGCTAGTGGCTACGTTTGTTTCGCTATAGTCAACGTTATCCTAGCTATGTTAATTGCATGTAGCCTAACTGTGCCTAAGCTTACAAGTTACTGTTTTTACGTATCCTTTAAGGCCTAAGCTTGCCTCCAGTGTTTATTACTTTTATTACGTAGGTCGTATGCTAGTATGACTTGTCCTAGGCCCTACTCCTAGTCTATTCTTCTCACACGCTGGGATATTGTCTTCCGTACTGCATCGATTGTTACTAGAGCGCGTTTTATTTCTGTTTATTTATGATTCGTTGAGCTGGTAGGTCGGGCGTCTTCTCATTTATCGTTTTATAATCATTCTGACTTTCGCGGAACTGACGCAGTCTTTCGCATACGTTTGGCTACCTGCTACTGGGTGCATCGCGGTTCTATTACTGCGTCTTAAATTACGCCACCCTTTATTGTTTCTGTTGTCACGCTCAAGTAGCCTATGTGTGACATCACAGATATAGGTGGAGGGGGCTTGTATTACGATAACTTTTGTTATAGTATTCTTATTTGAGCTGGGGGCGGTTTAGTTTTTAAATTCTTGGACTGTCGCTTATGGAACGGAGGGTGAGGAGTGATTTTGGTTGGTGGCACACTGGCCACCACGCTTGTGACTGTGAGTGTGAGAGAGACTTGTGTGTGAATTTGAAGAGGAGAGCTGACACTTATCATACAAATATCTTTGGGGAGGTCCAAGATCATTTTTAAGGCTTAGTCCTAGTTTATTATATAACATTTTATTTATTTCGGGCCCTTAAGATTTAATCTTGTAGTTTTAGGCGTACTTTTTTACAAGATTAGTTCATTATTAGGGCCTAGCCAGGCTATCAAGTATCTCTCAATATGACATCCTTTTCATTTAATTACTCATTTGTTCTCACCTCCCTGCATTATCTAAGCCAGTTTGCGTGATGATTTAAATTTCCTTTTTACTACCCTTTTCTTTCTCCTACTTTTTTGGACTGCCCCTGCTAATAAATCCTCATATTTCCTAGTGGGAACCATTCTTGCACGTTACAGTTTTTAATCCACCCACGTTTTACATCTACATCCCCAAACTTTTAAACCGTTTGGTTCCGAACCGCTAGTCCGCGCCTTTTTTGTGACCAGTGGTTGTTTTTGTTAAGGCATTATTAGTAATGTTTCGCCAAGGCCGCGCTAACGCCATATCCTAGGCTAATTCAAGTGCCTAGCCTAATTCGGTAATTCTATTTGAAATTTTAGCATGGCCGACCAAGTACCGTTCTAGCTAGGCCTAGGCCTAATTATTATTTTGTTTTAATTTATCCCTTCCTACCATTTATTCCAGTAAAATCCACGAACGCAAACGCACGTTCCGCTCTCCAATACCCTGTAGTTTGACCGCAGTTTAAACAACAAGCCCATTTTCAGAGTTGTTTCATATCCCGGAGCCGAGATATGCGCAAAATGCCTACGTCACCATAGCTAAATAACCACCTCCTGAGTCCACTAGGTGTAAAACAGAGCAAATCCTATTACACGTCAATGGGACAGTCGTCCTTGACATCGCGTATCGAACTTTTCAGATAGGTTTATTTACCATTTCCTTTTGGTCAAGCACAAAGGTGAAACAATTTCATCAATATTTTGTACTTGTGCCAAAAAATTGTCACAAGCACACTAGAAAACGGGAGAAAACTCGACTGCAAAAGCTTAGGATAAGCCCTGCATTGTGTGTAACAAATAAAATTAGGTCACTGTGCGTACACGCGCTGACGTAAACATGGAATCCATGAATAGGGCTATGCTGATGTGTCACTTATGCTGCGGGCGGGCCTGCCGGATATGTCCACTCACCTGACTTTGCTGCTGCGCGTGCGAACTAGGGCTGGTCTGGAGCTGCACCTTTTTTATGCATTAAGACATATTTTTTATTATATCTCTAGTGAATTAAAAACACTCAAGAACTGTTCGCACGTTGGGGCAATAAATCAGGTAAGGTAATAAAAAGAATTTCATACCACCAAGGCAACGAAGATATAAAACACCTTCCCTTGTATGGTGAAACCGTAAAAAATAGGGATGTCCACTTATTGGTTCTTTTTTACGACCAATGATATAACACTTTTGCAATAACCCTATTTAGTACGTAAGAAAAAAATAACAGGGATGATCCACGTGTACAGCTCATGCAGGACATTTTGAAGAGGGGTCTGTTAACTGTTATCCAGTACCATTTTCCGTTTTGCTTAAAAAGTGCCGTGCAAAATCACACCTGGGTCGGATCAGCACGGACAAAAAAATGTCCGGCTAAAGTACTGTCCATCTTATGTTGCGTTTACTACGTGTTTTGTCCATCCAATGTACAATCCCAGGTATATATATATATATATATTATTATTACACTATATATATATATATATAATATATATATATATATAGATATATATATATATATATATCTAATATATATATATATATTATATATATAGATTATATATATATCTATATATATATATATATATATAAAAGCTCTAGCGACGTACTTCCCTGAATGGCGGTAGCACAACACACCCAAACGAGGTAAATACTCTATATCGGCATCTATCCAAAACGACAATGGATTGCTATTAGGAAATGAGGAATGATAGAGTGGTGGCAGAGCGCGTACCGGAGATTGGTTTTTTTTGGGAGGGGGGGTTGAGGTGGGATCCCTATGGAAGTCCCCTCACAAGCCCTCATTAATGGCCTCCCCTCCCTATTGGCATCGCCTCTAGACACATGCTGCTGCATATTTGCTACAATAACGCTGCAAAACCTCGACTGACTGCAAAAAAATCATTTTTCTTGTTAAAAAACCCCCCCCCCCCCCCCCCCACCGTGGGTACGCCCCTGACTGCCTGTTGTCGTCTAGTCTGTGATCTTTCAGGTCTCTCGTACCTCAGTTTTGCGACCTCTACGGTTTAGGAGATTTGGTTTCCTAGACACAGCACGTTGCAATGCAAAATTGGCGATCCGGTTCCTCTAGAACGCACCAACAATTGCGTGGCTTCCAGGGTGCATCCAGCCTGGACCATAACTGGGACCTTTTGTGGTCCCCTATACCTCTGGCTGGGAATCTGTAGCAATAGCCCTAGTATTAGTATGACCATGGTCCAAGCTGCAAGCACCATGAGAGGAGGTTCAACAAGCGGCCTCCTCTTTCTCTATAAGTTCCTGAATTCTCTGGTTGACTCGTGTTCGTGCAGCGCCTCTATTCATTAGTCTACACGCTTCAAGGCTTTTTGGAAATTTTTTAAGAGAAACGGCATCCCTCTGCATGGCTATGACAAATATCGATTTGTGTCCCCCACTGAATTCTCCGGGTGCTTGACTTCTAGTAGCTTTTCGCGTAGCCAGCTGTAAGGGCGTTCCGAGACATTTGTTCGGCCGAAGCGTTTTCCTCCTACAACCAGTCAACCGAATCGCCAAGTCTAATACTGTCATCATTGTATAGTACGCCCTCGAATCTGTCCCGTCTTGTGATCTGTCCACCTACAATCATAGGCGTAGTTCGCGGGGGGTTACCTATGTGATCTCCCCCCCCACCCCATGATCCGCATTCTCGCTCCAATACTTTAATGGACTGAGGGTAAGCACGAGATACAGTACGGCCATAACACATAGGCTACACATATATTTTCCCGTCCATTGCTTGAATTCTATGTTGAGGAGGCCAAAAATCACAAAAAACCCGCTGTTTCTAGCTTTTTTCCGCTTACAATGTATATATAGTAAGCCATGCACAATAACTTCGTAGCAAATATGTTTATTCTCCATACGAGTGTCTACACGTGTGCGTTGAACATTATGGGAAGGCCAAAGGAGCATTTGTTTGGGACACAATTAATGCTGTGCTGCCTCCTCACCAATGCTGGAATTCAACTGCATTTTCCTAGCACTGCACATTACCAATGGCTAGAGTTCAGTCCACTTCTAATCATTATTGTTTATTAACCGCCTGGCTTTGTCACTTTGAACATGCTGCTTCTTAAAATTGATGGAAGCATATACAACTAATAACAACTGGGTAGGGGATCGTGAACATCATTATGGGGTTTTACGTGATTGACGTTTTGGCACTATATATAGGCCGGCGGAGGCGGGGCGCAACAATTCTGAGATATGTAAAATTTTACAAACAAGGCGATCGCCCCCAGCACGGGCGTAAATCGCGGGTTGGATGCGGGGATGTATCCCCCCCCATTTTTGATGTAAGGGGGTAATAGCGTGTCCACGGGCGTAAAAATCGCGGGGGGATGCGGGGGTGTATCTCCCCCCCCCCCCCACTTTTGAGTGTGGGGCATGGCCTTTCACACATCCCCCCCCCCAGTTTTTTGTCGTCCCAATTAAGATGTTTGGTTGAACAATGATATTCATTCATAATTATACCAATTCTCCACTTTATTACAACGAAATAATTGTATAAGTTGAGGCGACCAACTGTAGAGGCTGAGCTCAGTAACTCATTACCCAACAGCCAATAACCTGGCATTTACCGGTCCTACAGTCCTAAACTACCCTATCTGATGCGATTTTAGGGCCCTGATGCGCGAGCCGGCTGGCCGGTTGCCAGGGTTCCGCTGCATTTTCCCCACCTGATAACTTTGAAACAACCGAGACCTAGCGTCTAACGGGCAATTGTACCGGTGCAGTGTAACGGATTCTCTTTCTATATAGTCGATGGAGGCGTGCATGGAGCAGATAAGGGTAAAATGTCGCACCGATCGGCAAAGCGGGGCTAAATACAGCCAACTACGTTCATTTAAAAAAAAAAAAAAAAACGTAGGACCGAAGATTTGTCGATAGCTGATCAGCGTCTGAGAAATCTGTGGAAGTTGGGAATGGATCCTCTCGTTCATGCAGCTAAACCATTTCGCATGATACCATCACAGAGCGTCCCCCTCCTGGGTGCCTCAGCCAGCGGCAGGTGGTGTTGGCGGCGACGTGAGCGACAGTCTGTCATATCTGAGGTTTAATAATCTTCCCCCCAGTCCTATTCCTGAGACATCGTTTTTCGGTAAAACAGGGCGCTTTGTAATAAAACCGTAGTCAGGTAGTTGCTGTGTGTAACGTGCAATGCACCAAAACTACTAGAACGGTTAACTATGTGCAAAACTGGACAAACAATTATATCGGGCTCGGAGACAAGACGAAATTTGTTTGACGATTTTAAACTGGAGCTCCATCACAACGCCCATCGCCTGTAACTTGATCTTCCTATCAACTTAATTGGATGATTTAGTTGCCTGTGACTGACTGTCGGTGAGGTCTGCCCTCCCTTAACATAACAGGTTATGTTGTCTTACATACTTTAGTTCTTGCTTCATTTTAAAATCTGATCAAATGCTTTCAAAGATGCACAATTCTCTTTAACAATCCACAAATCGTAGGTAATATATTCATTCTTGAAGGCTGCTAAACAACGCTGAAAAAACCCTCAAGTGCCGTTTCCGGGCGTTGGGAGGTTGTGAAAGAGCGAAAAATTTCTTTAAGCTTCGCGCCAACCTATTGTGGGCGCTCCGCATTGATGGTCATCAGCACATCATCCCCTCATCCCCCCCCCCACTTCAAAACAAAATCTACGCCCCTTGGCCCCGTGTCCCTCAGCCTGGTGGCGCGATCATGCTTACTTTATTAGACACCATGCAAACCACTAGCAGGCATTCCAATGGGTCGCTTAAAAGATCTTGGTATATCATTTAACAGAAACAGCCTACTAATCATTGATCAATTTCAAATTTCGAAAGACTGATTTTCATACTGTCTACTGAAGAAGTAACATTTTGGGGGTTGGAAATGTGACTAAAATTGCCTATTATGCAATTTAGCAAGTTCACGAAAATCCGGCAACTTTAAAATTACGGCATAAACTATGGCAATGAAGCACATTGAATACCTCCAGTGACCCTGAATCCCATGTAATACAAAAAATTGGAACTCAAGGTGAACCATACCCACCATGTTTTCATGAAAATCCAGCAACTTAAAGATTTTCACTAAATTAATGCAAATTACATGCGACTTAATTAGCATATTTACGGCTGAAAATCTAATCAGTTTCATCTACCTTATATAGCCCGCAGCTATGTGCCACCCAGTTCACCATAGCACTTCTACGGTTTATCCTTACTCTTGCTACCGACCTAAACATAATTACCATAAAATATGCTTAACCTTACTTAATTAATTGACTTTTGTGCCAAAAAAAAATCTGTAAAAATCTGAAAATATTGTCGCAGTTGCACCTAACCGTTCGAAATATCCATCCTGCTAAACAATCAAGTGTGTCACACACATACACACGCACGCATACTCACACACACACACTACAATACACACACTATACACACACTATACACACACTATACACACACTACACGCAAACATTGTGACGCCAAGCCTTCATGTTGAGTGAATTCTGCCGGTCCATTCACGAAATTTTTTGTCGGGTATTTCAGGTGTCGGTATTGTTCATACATAGGATGGCCTTTTGTAGACATAATATGGTTCTTTTCAAAAAATGAATGAATTCACTCTGCTTGTTTCCTAAAACTATCTATGAAGAAGGGTTCCTCCTTCATCCCGTCATTTGCCTGGCTTTACAGCTGGTGTGTTGCTCCTTTTCATTGAACGTTGTCAATTCCTGCTGGTGGACCCGTTTTAATAGTCATAACAAACCAACACATTGAATCAGCTATTCGCTAGGTGAAGGGGGTTGAGCGACGGCGGTAGGTCTACCCCCTGCGGGTTTCCTGTGATTTTTTTTTCCTCTTCTTTTTTTGTTTATTCATGGTGCGACCACTTGTTGGAAAGTTCCGGGCAAACGGTGCACATACTATCATTATGAGGGTACAACGGGCTGCCCTCGAAATGGCTGCCAGGGAACGCCACAAATGCTTGTCAAAAAGGCATGACTGATCAAAAACTCACATGAACGCAATAAGTCTAAGTACAAATATTGCCCTGGATTTTCGATGGAATGCTCAAAGGTGTCCTTGTTGTTTTTTTTAAGGGAAGGAGTTGAGGCGACATGGGGTGAGTCTACACCGACGGTCCTGTGATTTTTTGGTTTGGCATTAGTTTATCATGTTTATTTGCAAATTTAAAATAGATTTCACAATCATGTATGGGTGCGACACTGGTTGAAACTGGGTGCTTGCACGGTACACATACTAAGTGGGCAGGCACACGGTGCGGGTAGAAACTCCTTAAAATAGCCGTCGACGATTCGGCCACAGTTATCCCACCAAATCGTGGTGCAAGGATAGTGAAAGAAATTCAGGTGAGATAATTTATATTCCAAGATTGCTTACTTTTCGCTGGAAATGTCCCAAACGTGTCAATTTTCGCGCGCGCGTCGCGCGCAGGTTTGCCGTTTAACTCTTCTGTATTTTGCTAATTTGACCACCTTTCGGCCCCGATTAGAAGTGTCCCTCCACATGCGCCTGTGGCCTCAAGAAGATAGAATGGGGCATTATGGGGCCGTAATCTTTGAGTGAAAATCGCAGAGCCCATCTAAGTGACAGGTCAGAGATGGTTCCTGTGCAATGGGTTGTCAAATTGGATCCTGCAAAATCTCGCGCTTCGCGCGAACGCAGAAAACGGTGGTTGCCATGGCCCCATTCCATTACTTCTCCTTTCAATGACCGTAACCGAAATTGCTTCGTATTCTAGAATGTCACGAGCACCCCAACGCAAAACCTTAAAATCGATTCCTAATTTTGGGAGAACTTTACTGAATGAAACTTTGTTATCACTTTTAGGGAGGCTGCTTACTGTCCCATAAGGCATGGAATGCCGTTTCTGCAATCTAGAGGGTCTGTCAAACGAAAAAAATTGTTGTCCGCTACGCGCCATCCTGTGTTTCGCTGCCCGCTTAGGTAGTATCGTCCTTGTCCGCCCCCCCCCCCCCCACCGCACACAATCGCCGCCCTTGTTCCTACTAATGATGTTTAAGCAAACTTCCAAATTGTCTGGCAACCTCTATCCAATTAAAAGTGGTCCTCTTGCTATCTATGCCGCGGAATAGCCTACCTTCAAAACAGAGGTTTGGTAGAAAAACTTGTAAGTGATAAACTTAATACGTTTTTATTTGGGAAATTTATTGTCATTTTCAGTGATGTTGCTCGACTGCATACGGCCCAGGAAGTTCGTTCCGCATCTGGGGTTCACGTCTGTACCAACGATTTTTTTTCAATGCTATGCGCCAACTTATGGTGTCGCTAATCTTAGATTGTACTAACCATATCTTCCTCCCCCAAAATTCAACACAAATCGCCGCCACTGATATTGACGACGATGTCTCGATTGACAAATCAGTGTGATGTACTATGATTACAAATTACGGACAAGTTTGGGACATGTAGGCTAATTTATGCTGGACTGATGAACAAATGCCACTTTGCAAATGAAGGTCTTCGTATGTACTTGGCAGATGGAATTTATGAAATAGGATCTCGACTGACTCAATCGGATTAATATCTAACATTCCTTATAGATTGGAGAAATTATTCTATCATTGAAATTAGCAATACAGACACAAAATACAATGGTTGCATGCAGCTCAAAACACCCGCAAGTGCCTGTCCGGCCATCTAGAATCTAAAATAATTTTTTTTTCAGGTAACCTACAACGCAACTATGGTTATGCTCGCTTGCTAGTGTTAGTACAGTCCCCTCACCCAAAGCCTGAAACGAATCTACGTCCCTCCTACAATGTTGAGGAGAGATAGAGAGACAGAACATATGCATTCACATTCGTGTGATACATACATACTTACAGGTGAATAACCCTACGCGAAAAGACCCAACAGGGTTAGATTCGCCCTGGAACCCAAGCAGTGGACCTACGCTGGTCCCCTCCCTGTACTTCTCGCGCCTGAGAGGAGCTGCCTTGAACAGGCGTTTGAGCTTGTTCACCTCGTATCAACAGCCTTCATCACTCATGTGTGTGTCAGAATGACCCTTTAACCAATTGGTAATTTGCCTAAACAAACGCTGTGCGACTTCGTCTGCTCGCGGTCGACGAATCATGGCTGGTAACTAGTTGGGCGGTGCACTGTAACGTTGAATGCGCTCGGACATTCCCTCTTTCATCTAGAAATTACGGGAACCGGCGCATGTCTGCTGGGATTACTCTATTGGTCTTATTTGGAATTGTTTGGACAACCGCCCACCAATGTGTGGTGGCATACGTTTTTAGATAAAGTCTTTTTATTTGCCCAAGTTGCAGAATTCTAGTTTCCTACGTTCTGCGGCGATACCAAACAAGCCGCAATACTCCTGCGCATAGCCGAAAACAGTGGCTTCGGTCAATTGTGCTTCAAATGCATCATTTTTCGATAAATTTTCATTTTCGGTTGCTGTACCAGGTTTATGAAATTCTCCTGAAATATTCAAACCCTAACTATTGGCGATTCTTCGTTAATCTATTCATGTTGGTCCCACCATATCACGCCCGATGTGCTAACTGATGACTGACATCTATGTGACCTTAATCGTAATGAGCAATCCCATTTTTTTGGATTTGTCAAACGATTCCTGCCGACGATATGTTGGTGATATTCGACCGTGGTTTGTATAGACAAAGATGAAGCCCTCTATTTTTAGGAACGGCTTCTCCATCCGTACCTGCTTTAGCAGGCTCAGAGGACCAAGCCGTTTAATGTCTCGCAAACAGTAGCGTAGCGGGCGGGGGGGGGTGGCATGGATAATCGATGGCTTGAAACCGGGATGAAGGAAGAGAAGGGCAAATTCACTTGATTTTGTAAGAAGTGCGTTCGAAATAAACGTGCTCGCAGATTTTTTCCTGTTTCAAACCTGAGGAAGACAATGAACCAGTCCCCGCGTATACATATATAGCCCGAATGAAGTCTTTCTCCGTGGATCTAAGAGGCACGATTATTGCCAATGTTCGTTTGTTCGACTCGTGTTAAACTTTGATGGGCGCTTCGCGAATCCAATATTCCACTAGCTCTCATGAATTTCCCCTGCAATTGTGTCGATCCACACCCCCTGATACCCGTGCCTACTTGCTGTACGTCACTACGCGTTACCCGCCTCTGGCCCCGATTGAAGTGTCCCTCCCCTGCGCCTGTGGCCCCAACGAAGATAGAAATGGGGCTTATGGGGGCCGTACTCTTGAGTGAAAATCTCAGGCCCATCTAGTGACAGGTCAGAGAGGGCTCAGTGCAATGTGGTTGGTCCAATTGGATCCTCAAATCCGCGCTTCGCGCGAACGCAAGTACGTGGTTGCCATTGCCCCTTTCCATTACTGCTCCTTTCATGACCGTACCAAACTTGCATCGTATCTAGAATGTCACAGCACCCAACGCAAAACCTTAAAATCGATTCCTAAGTTTTGGGGAGAACCTTTACTGAAATGAAAATTTGTTATCAATTTTAGGAGGCGCTTACTGTCCCATATGGCACGGGAGATGCCGTTTCCTGCAATCTCGGCGGTCTGTCAAACGAAAAAAAATTGTTGTCCGCTTACGTCGCCATCCTGTGGTGGCGCTCCGCTTAGTTTAGTATTCCGTCTGGTCCGCCCCCCCCCCCCCAACCGCCAACACAACGCCGACCTTGTCTACGAAAGTGATGTTTAAGCAACTTCCAAAATGCGGGCAACCTCTAATCCAATTAAAAGGGTCCTCTTGCTAGCTATGACGCGGAATAGCCTACTCTAAAAACAGAGGTGTGGTAGAAAAAATTGTAAGGTAAACATTAAATACGTTTTTTGAATTTTATTGTCAATTCAGTGATGTTGCTCACTGCATAAGCCAGGAGATGCCGTTTCCTGCAATCTGGGGTCCTGTCTGTAACACGAGTTTTTTCAATGCTCTGGCCAACTATTATGGTGGCGCTAATCTAGATGGTACTACCATATCTGTCCCCCTCCCATTTAACACGAATCGCCGCCACTGATATGGACGACGATGTCTCAGTTTGAACAAATCAGTGTGATGTACTATGATTAACAAATTACGGACAAGTTTTGGGACATGGTATGTCTATTATGGATGGACTGTGGACAAATGCAACTTGTCAATATGAAGGTCGCGTATGAACTGGCAGATGGAATTTATGAAATAGATGCTCGACTGACTCATCGGATAATATTAACATTCTCTAGATTGATTATTCTATCATTGAATTAGAAATTACAGACCCAAATACATATGGTTGCATCGCTCAAAACACCCTGGCAAGTTGCCTTCCCGGCCAATCTGAAATCTTAAAATATTTTTTTTCAGGTAACCTACACCGCCAACTAATGTTCTGCTCCGCTTAAATAATGTTCGTACCAGTCACCCTCACCCCAAGCCTGAAACAAATCTACATCACTGCGTCCTTCCCTGCCTCAATGTTGAGGAGGAAGAGAGAAAGGAACCTATACATCACAGTCGTGTGATCCCTACATACGTACGGTGCATAACCATACGCGAAAAGACCCACAGGGTTAGATTCGCCCTGGACCCCAAGCAGGGGACCTACGGCGGTCCCCTCACTGTACTTCCTCGCGCCTGAGAGGAGCTGCCAGCCTGTCTGAACACAGGCGTTTGACTTTGTTCACCCTCGTATCAGCCTCATTCACCATATGTGCAGGATGACCCTTTAACCAATCGGTAATTTGCCTAAACAAACGCCTCTGCGACTACGTTCCGCTCCCTGTCGAACCGAATTATGGGCGGGACTATTGGGCGGTGCAATGTCAACGTTGATTGCGCAATCGGACCATTTCTCATTTAACTGAATTACGGGAAATAGCCATGTCTGCTGGGAAAATTACTCTATTGGTCTGATTTGGAATTGTTTGGACAACCACTCCAACCAGTTTTGGCATACGTTAGATGAATATTCTTTTTTTATATTCTGCCATTTGAAGAATTCATATTTTCCTGAACGTCTGCGGCGATACCACACAGCGCTCAATCGCCTGCGCATAGCCGAAACTGTGGCTTCGGTCAATTGTAGGCTTCAATGCATGCACATTTTTCGATAAATTTTTCATTTCGGTGTTGTACAAGGTTATTGAAAGTCTCCGTAAATATTCAAGACCCTAAATAATTGGGCATCTTCGTGGAATCTATTCAGGGTTGGTCCCATCCGTATCAACGCCCCGTGTGCTACTGATGACTGACATCTACGTCACCTGACTCGTAATGAGCAAAATCCCAATTTTTTGGGAATTTGGTCAAACTAAGTCCTGCAGACGATATTTTGGTGATATGCGAACCGTGGTTTATATACTAACGAGTGATAGCCCTCTATTTTAGGAACGGTTCTCCATATCGTCTGCTTTAGCAGCTAGAGAGGAGCCATATCGTGTAAATGTCTCCGCAAAACAGTAGCGTAGCGTGACGGTGGGTGGGGTGGGATCGGAGAATCTATGGCTTAAACCGGGGGAATAAGGAAGAGGAAGGCAATTCACTTGGATTTGTAAGAGTGCGTTCGCAATAAACGTGATCGCAAGAATTTTTTTCCTTCAAAAAACCTGATGACAGCCAATGAACCAGGCCCCGCGTATACATAGTAATAGCCGAATTAGTCGTTCCTCCCGGTGATCTAAGAGTCACTATTATTTCGCAAATGTTCGTGTGTGCGACTCGTTAAACGTTGATGGCGCTTCGCAGATACTTTTTTCTAATATTCACTAGCTCTCATGAATTTCCCCTGCAATTGTGTCGATCCCACCTCCCTGATACCCTGCCTACATTGGCTGTACGTCACTATCGCGTTCCCCGCCTCTTGCCCGCCCCTTCACTGTTTGCATTTAATTATGGAAATTAAGTCGGTTTTCATGCCTTGACGAAGTCAGAGAAATCTATTCAGTCATACATTTTGCGTATGATGCATTTATGTATGTCTGTATGTATGTCTGATATCGTATGTCTTATGTAGTTGGCTGTTATGTATGTATGTCTGTATGTATGTAGGTAACGCTGGGATAACTCGACCCCCCACCTGGATGGATGAAGCTCATACTTGGTATGTGTGTTCCAATGGATGAGTACTTAACCCTATTGGTCGGAAGCAGTCAGAGGTCATGGCGGTCACCAGAGGTCAACTTCTTGAAACCGTGTAAACACGATAAGTCCAAATCGGTTGTATAGAGCTTTCCTTATGGGGAGCAGTGGGTGGCGCCAGGATTTCCTCGACGGGGGTCCGAGTCCCCGGGGGGGGGGGGCAAGTTCCGCGACGAGGCTCCCCCCCCCCTAAGTCACAACCTCATTTGTTGATGTTTTGATTTTTTGAACATTTTTCTTGAGAAAAAACAACGGAAATGAATACGGGCATTGTGGAGAGCAATGTTTACTTTTACTATCTTCCCATCAAATCAGAACGGGCCCTTATTAGTAAGAATAGGGTCGTTATTTTCCGGATACACTGCACAGGAAATACTGGGCATTCACTGGCATCGTGAAAGCACACACTCTACACAGAGCACACATTGATCGAACGTCAAACGAGCATCCTCCCCAAAAGAATTGTACCCTTAATCCCTTCTTGCAGGGACTTTCGAAGATATCCATAGGCTTGTGTATCCATATCTTTATATTCCACGATTGTATAGCATGTAGGAAGATGATACGCTGATCTTAACTCGAACGAGGAACTTGCCATTACTATAGAAAGATATGAGGCGCGCAAAGCGCGCCGATAAATTTTCAACTTCATATAGGATTTCTCACTAGAGAGAGGTTTGGAAATATATACTGTCGGGGCCAAAAAGCCACTCGTCGGGGTGTGTAATTTTAGCGTACCCACTCGGGCGCCCCGACAGATGGAAAAATTCCCCGACGGGGGGGGGGGGGGGGGGGCGTCCAGCTCCCCGACGAGAGGGGGGGGGCATGGCCCCACCTGGCCCCCCGCTGGCGCCACCCCTGATGGTGATTGCAGGACGCCTGTTGTTTTTGGTTCTGTCGAGTGAATTTTTGGTCAAAAATAAAATTTGTGAAAAGTTGTATTTTGGCCATTTTGGCTTTAACATAACTCGACGCCACCTGTCATTTAATGTGTTTAATGAAACTCATACTTGGTATGAGTACATTAACCCTCATTGTTATGGTCAGGAACAGAGGGCTCTGAAGAAAAAAAAACCCTGGCGATCGCCCCCAGTTTCTCGCTGGTTGCGCGATCATTGTTAACTTCTATTAGTACCATGCAAACAATTACAGCATCCATGGTGCTTAAAACGATTCGGTATTAAGCATTAACAGAACAGCCTACTAATCATGACCAATTCCAATTCGAAAGGACTGACCATTGACAATGTCTACTACAAGAGTCACAGTTTTGTGGAAATGTGACTAAAATTGCCTAAATATGCACATTTTGGCAATTTACCAAGTGCTCACGAAAATCCGGCAAAATTTGAAAATTATGCAAAACTTATGCCAATTAGACACAATGAAAGACCTCTAATGACCCTGAATCCATGATTAAAAACTTTGGAACTCAAGGTAACCCATACCCATCAGACTAGACAACAGAAAGCCAAGGCTTAGTGATTCCTGAACTGTTCTGTCAACCCATAGCCAGACCACGGACAATGAGAGATAGTACAGCTCCTATGGGCAATTCCTATCTTTACCAACTAATAGGGTTCCTGTACCCTTGTAAAGAAAGCTACACACTAACTTTCACAAGGTTTTCAGACTTGAACTCTGGTAACCTTAGATGACCTCCGACCTGACCCCAAAACAATAGGGTGTTCATGTACTCATCATGGGGAATACAAAACCTGGTTTTTATGAGCCTCATTCCCACCTCCAACCCTTGTTACCCAAGAACAATAGGGTTCCTGTACTCCCCATAAGAAAGATACCCCTAATTTCAAACCTATCAGACCAACCGTTCTGGACTTATCATGTTTACAAGGTTTTTTCAGACTTTGAATGCTGGTGACCTCAGATGACTCTGGACCTGACACCCCAAAACAATAGGGTTCATGTAATCATCATGGGGACAACACCTTCCATATGAGCTCCATTCAGGTGGGGTAGTGTTATTGTGTTTACAAGCCAACATTGGCCAAATATCAAATAAATCAAATTTTCGACCAAAATTCACCCACCTGGAACCAGAAACAATAGGTTCCTGTACTCTCCCCATAAGAAAGCTCTACCCTGTTTCACTTATCAGACCAACCATTCCCGACTTTCATTTTTAACAAGGTTTTCAGAAACTTCGACCCCTCTGTGACCTCAGATGACCCTCTGACCTGACCCCAAAACAAAGGTTCATGTACTCATCATGGGGACACACATACCAAGTATGAGCTTCATCCATCTGGGTGGAGACGAGTTATCGTGATTACAAAACAAAATTGGCTAAAATGTAAAATTTTCTCAATTTTTGACGCAAATTCACACCCCGACCTGAACCAACAACACTAGGGTTCTGTACTCCCATAAAAGCTATACACAAAATTCAACTTGCTCTGACTCACCATTCTGGACCTATCGTTTTTACAAGGTTTTGCAGACTTGACCGCCAGTGACCCAGTGACCTCTTCCCTGACCCCACAATAATAGGGTCATGTACCATCATGGGGAACACACATCCAAGTTTGAGCTTCATCCATCGGGTGGGGTTGAGTTATCGTGTTTACAAGCCAACATTGGCCAAAATATCAAATTTTCACAAATTTTCTATTTTTGACCAAAATTCACGCCCACCTGAACCAAAAACAATAGGGTTCATGTACTCCCCATAAGAAAGCCATACACCAAATTTCAACTTGATCAGACCAACCATTCTGGACTTATTGTGTTTACAAGGTTTTCAGACTTCGACCTCTGGTGACCTCAGATGACCTCTGACCTGACCCAAAACAATAGGGTTCATGTACTCATCATGGGGAACACACATTCCAAGTATGAGCTTCATCCATCCAGGTGGAGTCGAGTTATTGTGTTTACAAGCCAACATTGGCCAAAATATCAAATTTTCACAAATTTTCTATTTTTGACCAAAATTCACGCCCACCTGAACCAAAAACAATAGGGTTCATGTACTCCCCATAAGAAGCTATACACCAAATTTCAACTTGATCAGACCAACCATTCTGGACTTATTGTGTTTACAGGTTTTCAGACTTCGACCTCTGGTGACCTCAGATGACCTCTGACCTGACCCAAAACAATAGGGTTCATGTACTCATCATGGGGAACACACATACCAAGGATGATCCGACCTACTTTCAACCTGATCAGTTCAAAAAGTCATGTTACACGCTGGGCGTCACCCACACACATACACACCCACACACAATTACACACACAACACGCACACACACACACTACGTGACTGCTAGATTCCTCTTGACTTCGTCAAGGAATCAAAAAGTTCATGGGGAGGGGAGGGGGGGGGGGTAATGTGCCTTCGAAAACATGACATGTGAAAATTGTAGTCAATGGGAGAATCGTCAAAAAGCGTGGGGGTATATTTCCTACCGATCCCCAGTGGGATGTGCACCCATGCCAATACATCAGCCTCATTGTTTTTGGCCAAATTGACCTGTGCGCAACCAGAGTAGGCTGCCAGCTGGTGAAGCTCTGGTGTAGACGCTGCTATCTCACTAGTAAAGATGGTCTCACTTTCATCAATTGCATGACACGAACACAATATTCAGAAAAGCTGGCCTCCATCCAACGGGTTGCCATTCTCTTGTACTTGCTTACAGATCGAGTTATTCGCGATCAAGAATTATCCCCCGCAAACAACATGTTTTAAAACTGATATAACTTCTTTATATTTACAAATATTTATTTACAGTATAAAAAATGAATACTGTTCCTCCCATTAACATGGAAAATTAGATATTGCGTACGAAACCTGCAACTAATGCATGTTGACTGCTTCCAATCTTATAGAAGTTAGGAAACAAGATTTCTAAAGTATGAAGTACTAAATTGTTGCTAAGTGGGCAAAAGAGGGAAGGACTATAGAACTTGACAATAGTGAAATATGGATATTGGTCCAACCCTACCCAATAGACGACATTCTGGCAATGCTATGGAAACCGTAACAAAATAAAGTATTGTTGACTGCCTTCTCCTCCACGTATATTCCAAAACTGCAACATGATATCGAGCAATAAAAGTGACATTACACCTTTACAGCCCGACCATATTTTTTTCTTCTTCACTCGACATCTGAAAGTTAATTTTTCTCCTTGAAGAGTCCATCATTTATGAAATTACAAGTTCCCTCAGGAGTTGATATCTTTTGCCATTTATTCTGATGAAATAACATTCTAGTGTTGTGCATTTTAGGTTGAAAAACCAGAATAAATAAAGTGTAGGTAGTCCAAAAAAGAAAACCAAAATAAATAAAGTGTAGGTAGTCCAGCACACACTCAGAAAACCTATTGCACAATAATTGTGCAATAGGCATAGATCCCCCCCCAATCAAAGTGTGAAATCAATACCTTGCAAAAGGATGTTGTATCCAGACCCAGTGTTAGACCAATGTATTAGGCTTTGAACTCGTAACATGACCATTGTCCCCATAAACCCATGAAATAGCAATATCTAAATCGTTTATATTTGCCCTGCCAATAAACTGTAAAGTTCAATATTGTTCCTCGATTACTTCTTCTCTTTTTTGTTTCTCTGCACTCACTTTTTCATTTCAATACAAACGAAGTATTAACGAACACATAGGTGGTGGTTGCACGATTTCGAACTGAAAAAGTACCGTCTACCAAACTTGTAAACGACCTGAGATCTTGACACCAGAATTTTAGGCGGAGAAAAACTTTTGGCTGACAACAGAATGATTTTCCTCATCTCACGATCTTGGCCACTACGGTCCGAAGCCAGGGTTCATCAGCCTCAGCGAAAACTAGCAATTTGAATATGGTATGCTGTTTTTGATCTCTTTAGTGGGCCTATAGTCATTCTTGAATTTCGTCATGAATTAAAGCCGCGTTTTCCATGCACGCGGGCGGGCGGGCGGTCGTTTTGGAAGACTCTTTTCCATGCACGCGGGCGGGCGGGCGGGGCGGGCGTTTGGTCACGCACCTCTTCTCCTCTTGTCTCTCACTTTTAGGGTGTATATGCGCTATATAAGAACGGATTTTCCTACTATATTATTATTGTTATTATTATTGTTGTTATTATTTTTATTCTATTATTAATGATATTATTATTTTACTCAAACACCGACCATACTATGTTTTCAAACCTAACACCGGTGTTTATTTTCTGAAAACCATTGTTCTTAAGTCACGATTACGGTCCGCACCATTAACTTCACAAGTGACTGTTTTGCGATTTAATTACAACTACTTGACAGATCAGGTTTAAAACCATGTAAATATGTGGTTCAAAAGGTGTCTGACCGTTGATATGACAAAATCGTATAAAATATCATCCCTAGTGTTGCAACAGTTAGGAATGTTGTTTGGAACATAATTTAAACATAAAATTGTCCTTTACTCCCCATTATCCGGCTACAAGCCGGTAAGATTGTGGCAGGGAAATCCACGAGAATTGATTACGAAATACCACGCGGGCACGTCGGGCGGGCGGAAAAAAATCGCTACATGACCGCTTCGCAGAAAACTGCCCGCCCGCGTGCATGGAACAGCTCCATTGAAATACGATGAGCGATTTTAAGACGCGCCCGCCCGCCGCGTAGCCATGTAACGGGGCTTAACAGAGAGACAAAAGCCTCGCATACTCCTTCAACCAAGGAGAGTTGATCATACCCCTGATAGAATCGAGCATATGGCAAGTAGTGTTAGTGGGCAGGTATGATGGCGGCGGAGGGGATGGGGATGTTGAAATTTATTCAGTATGCATTCTCTATTACGAGTGGGGCCGCTCAACAGCCTGTCTTGTGTTTCACATCACATCAGTGGTTGTTAAGGATTCAGTTTTGTTTTCACAAAGTAGTTAGTAGAAATGACCGGCAGACTTTGAAACATCATATAGTGGCTATAGATGGTCAACCCCTCAATCATGCTTTACCCAAGTCCCACCACCTTCATTATACACACTATTTGACTTCGACATGTAGTGACCGCTTCCTCTTACAACAAATTCTCAGAAACGAAGGTGAATAACATCTGCCAAGCTTCAGGGAAATCTCGAAAACTGCAAAAATTGTGCACATAAGACAAATTGAACGATCACCAACAACAAGTCCCTTTTCGAAATAGACATGTGTAGGCGGGTTAAACCGCCCACGTGTTATATCCCCACTTTTGAGCAATCATTGGGAAGAAGAATCTACCACCCCATAAAGACCCCCATTTGGTCGGAAACCAAGATAAACTTCATTCACCAAGTTTTGTTGTTGTAATCCATAGGTGTTAATAGCAAATGAATTATGCAAATTTGACACCATGATGGGCTTTGAAATGACTTTGTGAGGAACAATGTAGCCCCCATCCACCAAGTTTCGTTCAAATCCGACAAAGTTTGTAAAATCGCCTAAATTTCGCAAATTTGACCTTTGATGACCTTGAAATGACCTCCACATTTTCGGGATCAACTATACTCCCTACCCATCAAGTTTCATTCAAATCCGACTAACTTGAAATTTTAGCGAAAATTATGCAAATTAGCATTGCAGCGATGCCCACTTCCGAACTCATCCGAGATTTCACTCGGGCGGACAAGTGTACCAAGTTTCAGATCAATCGGATAAAGCATTAAAAAGTTATTGCGCTAACAGGGAAATCTTCCAATCGTGGAAATTATGCAAATTAGCGGATCCCGTTAATGTGGCGACGCCCACTTTTGAACTCATCCGAGATTTCACTAAGGCGGACATGTGTGCCAAGTTCAGCTCAAACGGACAAAGTGTTGGAGAGTTATTGCGCTAACAAGAAACGCGGCGGACGCGGCGGCGGACGCGGCGGCGGACGCGGCGGCGGACGCGGCGGCGGACGCGGCGGCGACGCGGCGGCGGACGCGGCGAGGCCAAAAACCATAATATCCCCGAAGTGAGGAATATTTATACTGAAAGCACATCACATTCACTGAGTTTCGTGGAAAGCTGACAAACTTTCAAATTTGCAAAGTAGTCATGATATTAAATGACTTCCAGTCTTCCAGTGGCCTGAATTCATTATGAAACTATTTGGAATTAAAAGATGGAACTTATTCATTTGGTAATTCTGATCTAACTATGCAAATCAGACTATTCGCACATTTTAAAATGCCGAAACTCTGATCATTCAACCTTGCTTACTAATCCTGTAAGCCAACCACCTCACTAAAACTTTCCTCTTTTTGCTGTTATAATTTACAATAGCTCAAAACAAAAAAATAACAAATTAGGCTAAAGCGGCGTTTCCATGCAGCGGGCGGGCGGGCTTTTGGAAGACTGTTCCATGCACCGCTGGCGGGCGGGCGGTTTTCTCGAATTCCTGAGTCACGACACCTCTCTCACTTTTGGTTTGTATATGCGCTATATCGGACTAACGTAGCCTACTATTAGTGTTAAATTGTTATTATTATTATTATTATTATTATTATTATTATTATTTATCAAACACCGGACGCAGTACTAGTGTTTAAACCTAAACACCGGTGTTCATTCTCTGAAAACCATTGTTCTAAATGTCAACGATTACGGCCCACTATTAAAACTCACAAGTGACAGGTTTTGGAGATTTACTTAGCAAAGACGGACATATCCATGGTTTAAACATGTAAATATGTGTTCACAAAGGTGTAGGCTGTTAAAAATAGAGACATTCGTATAAAATCTCATCCCTAGTGTTGAAAGAGTTATTAATGTTGTTTGGAACATAATTTAAACATAAAATTGTCCTCTACTCTCCATTATCGGGCTACAAGCTGGTAAGATTGCAGGGAAATCCCGGAAACGGCTTACGACAAATACACGCGGACACGAGGCGGGCGGAAAAAATCGCTACATGACCGATTCGAGAAAAAACGCCCCGCCAGCTCAAGCGTGCATGGAACACGGCTCAGTTGAAAATAACGATGAGCGATTTTAGACGCTGACGCATGCATGAAACGCGGCTCTTACCTTACTTTGTTAGTGACTTTTGTGCCCAAAATCTAAACAGATTGTAAGTAACTGTACGTACAACAAAGTGATGTTATGGTCTCTTCTGAATTTCTCTCAGGTACGACAAAAACCAGTCTACGATCGTGACAGTTTAGTGAAACTCTTACATGAGAAAGAATATAGTCACACACTTTCATGCTAATAAGAATCTATCAGTATCCAAAAGGTAGTGCAAACGAGGCCACGGATTACACACTACCCACAGTCCTTTTTCCCTAATGGTAAAAGTAAAACATCAATCGCCACATTCAGAAGTGTCAATGTCTGCTTTTGGACAGTCACACAGAGGCAGGTGTTAAAATTTCTACAAAAACCTACGGAGTTAGTTCAGTCTCTGTCAGCTGAGACCCAAGCAAATGACTTGCCATGAGAGACATTCATAATACAGGTTCTATCATTATATCCCCGCAACACTTTCAAGTGTTCGGGGATATTATGGTCTTGGGGGGCAGCCGCTGCTGCCACCTCCGGAAACTTAGGCGTTAGCGCAAAACTCTTTTTATCCGCTCTGAAACTTGGTACACAGTATGTCCTAGAAAAATCTTGGATGAGTGGGCATCGCTGAATTACTGCTGCTCTTTATTTTGCAGGTTTTACACAAAAATACAGATTTACATGAAACTTGGTGGGCGGGACAAACAATGGTCCCAAAAATCATGACAGTGATTTCAAGGTCACAGGAGGTCAAATTTGTGTTTTTTTTGGCGAAAACACAGAGTTAGTACGATTCACACGAAACTTAATGGTTGTGGACAAAAAAGTTGTTCCGAAAACATGACGGTGATTTCAAGGTCACCAGAGGTCAATTTGCGTTATTGGTGATTTTTTACTAACTTTGTTGGATTTGAACGAAACTTGGACGTTGGTCCTGAACAACAGGTAGGGCATTCAAAGTCACCAGAGGTCAAATAGACATCAAAATTTAATGTGCTTCCTTCAAAAGAGGTTCTGATGATTACAAGTGATACACCTGAAATGGCCGTGCGGGTTTCTGAACACCACGTATTCATGGCGATTGTTGCCTTCGTGGATCAGGCTTGGAAAGACTCAAAGTAAAAAACCACTGCACCACAGTAGGTACAAGCAGACATTGCAATCAGCACATCACTACCAGAAGGGGTAGTTAAAAGGCCATTGGCTTTTTTGGAGGGGGGTTGGGACACATCAGCTGTCCTTGTTGTCATCTCTCGGAGATGGGGGGTGGTCTCAACTGTCCTGTTGGCTCATTCCATCAGAGATGGGGGGTGGTCTGAACTCTCCCATGGGCTCATCCTTGGGAGGGGGTGGGCATCTGAATCCTTAGGCCCAATCTATCCTGGATCCTCCGTAGTAGCGATGACAACAGGCATGGTTAATTTGAGAGGGTAGAGGCAGTATCGGGATTGATAAAACCATCTTTGTCTCCGCATTGAAGAACAGTTGATTGATCTGCATCCTCAAAGAGGATTTGTACTGTGGTTCAATCAATTTCATTCTTTCGCACAGCTCTGGAAAATATTCATCGGCCATCAGGTTGGGTTTGCGGTTTTGACTCATCTTCTCCATAGTTCTGGTGGCTGATCCATTCAATCACCTCCAGGCATCTCAAGCGCTGGTCTATGGGTGTTCCCGGGACGCTTCAGTCTTGGCGGACTGGTTGTGTGTCCCAAGATTGGTTTCGGAGGCCTGGGTTGTCCAAGACGGAACTGTTGTAGTCAGTTGGACTGGAAGAACAACAACAAACAAATAGCTAGTTAGCCAAATGTGGGAAACGATTGAAAGCATAAGGTACTCCAATATTTTATCCTCAGGGAATAAAAGGCCTCTATTCAGCAAGGCTGCCCCACCCCCCACCAGGTCAGTCATGTACATTATAATCAACAGAAAAGCCAATAGGCTTTAGGATTCTTTCACAAGTTTATCATAACCCCTGATATGGCACGAGATGAATCATAGAACTTACCATTTTAATTTTTCACAAAAAATTGCAGTAAGGACCGGACATGGTGTTCGAAGGACATCTTGTGTTTGGTACTAAGACTCCATCACAATCTGAGCTGAATGGACACCACGGGACCCAGCAGAGTATTGGGGAAACCACGAAGCGACTAGCCGGGGAGGCTATGCCGCAATTGGCATTAGAAGTAGCTTTCCTCGTGTATGGGCTTGTGATTAAAAAAAAAAAAATAAAGAACTGAGACAGCAATATTACCAGTACATCAATAGTGACAAAATCACAGTGCTGAGCTGAGCAAGGTACAGTAGATAACACTTTGGGCTTAGTGTACAATCGGTGAATAGTGTTTATGGATGTATGTGATGTGGTGTGTGGCTTGCAGGGAATCAAGGGCCCCTCTCAGGTACAGCGCTTTGTTAGTATGTCTATCTTGGCAGCACTGGGCAATGTTGATGACTTGATTATCAAGCGATGTACAGTAGGTTGTACATAACTTGAACCATTGTGAAACTATTCTTTTCCACCTATCAAGCGAACCATACACCTGTATTCAATAGATTAAAGACTCATGCCCCTATAAAAGTCACACCTGTGTTTTCTTTTCCCACTTCATGATCTTTTAGTCTTAATGGCAGCCCAGTGAAAATCGGACCAGGGGGTCTGGAACAGATTTTTATGAAATTGGGTATCGTCTTTTGACGATTTCTGACAAAAGTTCTGATAAACGTGCTGCCGGTTCAAGTGACTGGTCTATTAGGAATGAATATTGGTGTCATGTGTTTTGCACCGTGGGGTCAATATCAACTGAAGCTACTAATTGATTGCCATTTGGACAGGATCAAGGTTGTGACCATGCCTCGGCTCAGAGGGCGTCATGGGCTAAAGTCACCTGTTTGCTGACATCCAATGTTGTTCCCTGGATTTGCTGCCCGGACCAAAACCTCACAGACACAACAGGAACAATTCTCAGTGCCAACTACAAAGGACAAACATTGTCACAATTAAAATAATCAAGGAATGGCATGTGAGTTTGGAAATTTCAAATCAAATCAGAGTGCCACATTCCAATGCCTGCTTGAAATTTTTTATCAGGATCTAGTCCGAGCCAGGTAGCTACTTCTTCTTGCATTATACATCATAAATTTGGGTAGTTGCCCGGCGATAAAAGTAGCATCAAGTAACACCATATCCTTCTTATTCATTTGATTCAATTGATTTTAATGATGATTTTGAATTGCACTCCAACAGGTTCAGGAAGCCAGAGGCTCATCAAGGGAACCCTGGCTTATGATTGTGGATGAGCACTGCTGGCAATAAAACATGCCTTCTTTGTCTTGAATAGTGCTCGGATGATATCGAGACAGGGGTGTAACCAATCCCAACTGCTCCCAGGAACACTACTTTACAAACCCCTCTGAAGAAAGCTCAAGTGAACTGTAGGACCTGACCACTTTCTTGGAACCTGAGGAGCCTGGGGGCGCTTTGGTTGGAAAAAAAAAAATCGAAGGAGGCGCTATTGGAGTTACCCAAACACAATAAGGCCAGTTAGACCAGGGCCTGTGGAGTCATCACAAATGCAAGAAATATTATACATGATTCATTGTGGATAAAATAACCTTTCCTGATTCGAGGAGGGCACGTAGACGACCGCCAACTTCAAATTCTTGAACTCCTACCACATGAGGTTCCATTGGTCACTGATGACAATCCACTACATATTTATGATAATCATGTGATAACTGGCCGAACCATTCGGCTTCCTTAGAAAATCTGGTTGGGTAAGAGTTATCCTCTTAGATTCAGGTTGTCCAACCTTACGGCCCCAGGCACAGTCCGGCCTGCCGCAGTGTTGTGGTCAGGCCCTACCAGAGATGCTCTACAGTCTGCCCCGACCCAGGTCGGATTTGTTTGTAAAAAAAAAAAGAGCTTTTCTGCCAAATTTGAAGCTATTTTATTCTGCATCTGAAAGGGCCATTAAAGACGCATTTTTTGACCAGGAGAGATAGGGCTACTTAGTTCGCTAAATCTCAGAAAGAAACCCCCCTGGACAAACTTTTGCATTAGAGCCTGCTCAATGTCAAAAAGAGACGCAGTATACATGGAATACCAATGTCGCAAATAACCATCCCAAACAAAACATTCCTAGCAATTATGATGAACATCACTAGGGAACAGTTAAAGGAATAATTAGTCAATAACTGAAAAATAATCCTATTTGAAAAAAGTTCCGCCGCGGATATTCTGCCTCACACCATCATTTTTTCGACCGAAACTTTGTTCATCAGTTTTACCAGGAAGAAATAATGCATCAGGTGCCTAAGCCGCAGTGATCACATTTGGCTGCCTTGACTCATTCGAAAAGAGGTTTCTGCGCCCTTCCGTCATCATAATATTCCACTGGGCATCCTCTGCAAAAGGTTGGACAACCCTGTCTTAGTAGATGACTGCTGCCTGAGTGCTACCACAGAACCCTAGGTGATAGCGTCTCAAAAATTCCAGAAAACCACCCTATGTGCCAGGGCCTATGCATTGGTCCCCTTATACCATAATTGGTCTCAGGAAAACATAATGCTCTCTATTCGAGGGCTTGCAAGATGCATAACAGGATTTCCGCTTGATTGGACCAAAGCCTCGGGACTATCACATTCCACAAGGTTTCAGGTCTGTCCTCTACTGACCCCCGAACAATAGGGAGTCAAGTAGCTTGTAACGGGGAACCACAGACAGTACCACGACGATCTTGGTCCATCCAGGTGGGGTAATGGTTTGATATTTGTTCACGAGCCTGGCAGCACACACATACGTAAATACACACACACAATGTCTGCCAGACTGCATGAATCAGGAATAAACACGTGGGTCCATGGAAGTGCTAGTCCCGCCGTTTTGCAGGTCAGTGAACTTTGCATCTGCCCGAAAGAGGCCAAATTGCCAGTCAGCAGATATTAACAACAAAAACTGAAATGACAAAATCAGAAAGAGTTATGATAGGTTTATAGTTTGCCAGCTCTCAAAGTGTGCTACCTATCAGGGACAATCATACAAAACCAATTTAAGGTTGCACTGCATTTCAAGGGCAGCGCCAGGACTTCCCGACGAGGGGGTCAATTTCCCAGATGAAAGATCAGCAGTATCGTTCGCCATAGTGCACCTCACCCTACCTATGCACCAAAACCTCTTTTTCTCTCCATTTCAGATGCATCCAAATGAGAACACAATTTATAGCACTTATTCCAATGCAATCTCAATACACCCAGATTACAATTCATTCAAAAAAGTGCTCTGACAGTAGATACCCTTGCGCAGTGATGACAGCCTTTCAATAGATTTATTCATGTTTCAATCTGGATTATTCAAATGGGATGCGTAAAATGCCAAATTGGGTTTGTACAGAGTCCCTAAATGGCACTAATCAGTGACTAATTTCAAATTCATTAGGACTGATCGTGATTTTTTGACCATGTCTACTACTACTGCATGCTTTACCACACTTTCACCAAACGTTTGTCCATAATCTTCGAAAGGGGCCTACAGCCCTACACAATGAAATACCTATAGTATTCACTATTTCTCTTAGAGGAGAAATTAGATTAGCATTTAGCATTGATCTTGTAAGGGTCTTCTCCCGAGACGATGGCCTTTCTTCTGGAATCTGTAGCAGAGTATTTGACTGATGCTGCAGCTTATCGCAGGGCAGCACGCCGTATGAAAAGGTTTCAGAACAAAGTCCTTGGGGAACCCTCAAGTCCAGGGAAGGAGGAGACTCTGACAGTTGTGGTCTCAGGTGGTCACCATGCTAGTGGTGAGGAGGTGTCATCAACCTCTATGGCACTGGTCGTCCTGGCTCATTTGTGGTGGGTGGTTCGAATTTGCTCCTGGAACCTCTCCCTAGTCCCTCCATGAGGATGCCTGTTTGCCTGACTTTTCGTTCGTGGAGCATTTGCTCACTCGTCTGGTCTGTTGAATCTGTTCACCAGCAGTTGAAGAGTGCTCTTGCTCCCCCATTTTTAGCACTCTGGTTGTGAATCGGTGGAGTATGACAGGGGTGATGTTATGCTCACTGCGAGGTCACTTCCCTGGGTGTGCTAGGGCACCCTCTTGACCATTTTTACGCTCAGCGTCTCACCTGATCTTTGCCCTCCTTTAGTGACCATATCAAATCTGATATTCGACCACGGAAGGGTTTAAAAGGCTCCAGTGCCAACATATGGTGGCTGCGCACTCTGCTCATAATCTTCAATACCATTCAATGATGTGTGGTAGTGTAACGATCATTATTCTCTATAATTTATTTTGTTCCCTCGTTCATAGTTGCGGCGTGTTTGGAAGGTTTGTGTATCGCAGGCCATTGTGACATGGGTTTGAATGAGATTGCTGGTGTGGTACGTTGTGCTGAGGGGATGTCTCCAGAATGCAGTCGTGTGTAGACGTGTTTAGTAGTGTGAAGTTCCTTTTGGACCCGGTTCATTGCTGAATTGAGTGAGTCATATTATTATTATTATATTTATATATCAATTCTACCAGCCAGTCAGACTGTCGGTGTGCTTTGGGAGATTAGGAAGCTGTCTTCAATACATGATTGATGATAAATTACACTGATTCTTTGTAGTATTTGTCGTCGATTTCACGCCTTTCCTGCGGATCTCGACATCCTTGGAAAGGTAGTCCACTCGCAGTCGCCGCCGATGCAGTCCGGGTCATAGCGGCCAGTAAATTTACCGCCGTTATTTCCTGGACTGCACCGAGCGCAATCCCTAAACTTCACAGTAGTTCCCCCCTCAAAACTTTTGCCTCCCCCAAAGCAAAAAAGCTTGAGAACACCACTGACCACACCCCTGAGTCTCATCATTATTTGCTATTATTAAGGAGAGGCTGAATAATACGCACCTGTATTCACAATCAACAAACTCCTCCAAGAAAGTCATGGTTTCATAGAAATGCCACCTCTTGATTCTTTCTGCAGTCTTCCCATTTCCCTGCGTTCTCAGCTCCCTCCGCCTCTTCATGTACATATCCCGTTGGTTCGCCATTCTTCTTCCACTCAATGGCTGTGGAGTAATTCAGAAAGATAAATGTACACTAGAATTCTTGATTCCCAATAAAATTATCTCGTCCACCAGCTACTGTTTATTAATGCATTCTGAAACCATTTTTGCCTCACCATTATATCCCCCAATGCTGGTATGGTTTTGGGTTGTAGCCGCTGCTGCCCCAGGCTCCGCCGCTGCTGGGAACTTCAGGCCTTGGGGCAATAACTTTTTAACGCTTATCCAATTGATTTGAAACTTGGTATACATGTCCACTCTAGATAAATCTTGGATGATTTTGAAAGTGGGCATCTCTGCAATGTTGCATAATTACGTGGAAATTTTCAAGTTAGTCGGATTTGAACGAAACTCAGTGGGTGGGATCTATAGTTGATCCCGAAAAATGTGGTCATTCAAGGTCATCGTAGGTGAAATTTGCATAATTAGGTGATTTTCCGAACTTGTCAGATTCAAACGAAACTTGGTGGATGGGGACTACAAAGTTAAAGGTCGTTTCAAGGTCAAATTTGCATAATTTATGTGACTTTTTTTGTAACTTTTTAGATTACCACAAAACTTGGTGGATTTCAGTTTCTGACCAAAATGGAGGTCTTTATGGGTGTCCCAGATCTTCTTCGCCCAATGATGGCTAACAGCGGAAAATCATAGGGCTGCTTACCCCCCTACCCATTCTAGTTTTCTACAGCATTGACCTGATCGACTGACTGATGACTGAGTGACTTGGAAAATGGAGGAGAAACTGGAAATTGCAAATTACAGTTGGAATCCGTAAATCATATAGGTGCTGACGTTAGGAAGTAATGTATCTGTCCCCGGGGAGTAATAAAGCCACAGCCAGATTTAGGGGGCACAAAGTAACATAGTGATCAACGTCCTGGAGGATGGGATTTCATGGGGGGAAAAAAATTGGTTGTTATTAACTTGGAAATCAAAATATTAGAATGTGAGAAACTCCGAACAAACTAAATCCTCCGTGGTCAACCCATATTTACACTGCAGCTGGCGACCTCTTGTGCCGGCGCTCTCCAGGCTGAAGATGAATTGTTCAGAAACTTGGACTTCGATTTACATTGCGCGCTAGAAGTGGCTAGAAATCAATGTGCGGCTCGGCCTCCAGTCCAAATGACTCGTCAGAAATTAACACTTGAAAACTTTGATGTGCTGCTGGACTGGAGTTTGCTGGACGCCAATGTCCGACATCCCATACCCTCCGGTCTAGAATGAATGACCAGTGGACGTCGATGTGTGACCTCCGCGCCCTCCAGTCTAAAATGAATTGTTAGATTGATAGGATTGCGCTGCTGGAAATTGCAGGACGTTGATATACGACCGAAGCATCAAATATCGCACAAATTCCTCAATAATGATTTGTTCTCAAATGGATGGCATTACTAAATAACTACGAACACAATTTTCCTTTACCACACACGCTAGTGGTACAGTGGTTGTTGCAGTCGCAGAACCTTCCATGGCTGTTGGAGACCGACCACTGGAGGTCGATTAGCGACCTCCACGCCCTCCAGTCCAAAATGAATTGTCAGAATTAAAGTTGAACTTTGATAACATTGCGCTGCTGGAGATCGCTGGACGTCAATGTGCGACCTCCGCGCCCTCCAGTCTAAAATGAATTGTTAGATTGATAGGATTGCGCTGCTGGAAATTGCAGGACGTTGATATACGACCGAAGCATCAAATATCGCACAAATTCCTCAATAATGATTTGTTCTCAAATGGATGGCATTACTAAATAACTACGAACACAATTTTCCTTTACCACACACGCTAGTGGTACAGTGGGTTGCAGTCGCAGAACCTTCCATGGCTGTTGGAGACCGACCACTGGAGGTCGATTAGCGACCTCCACGCCCTCCAGTCCAAAATGAATTGTCAGAATTAACTTTGCACTTTGATAACATTGCGCTGCTGGAGATCGCTGGACGTCAATGTGCGACCTCCGCGCCCTCCAGTCTAAAATGAATTGTCAGAACTTAACCTTTGATAGTATTGCGCTGCTGGAGATCGCTGGATGCCGGTCTAGAATGAATTGAAGAGCGATGTGCAACCTCCGCCCTCTTCACAAAAAAATGCATCAATCAAACCTTGGTGGGGGTATTATGATTACTCTCATAACATTTCATCTTAACATCTTACCCAGGCTTAGGGCCCACATGAATATATATATATATATGAAACCGTATATATAAACTGTAATAGAAGCCCCCCCTTGTAATAAAAACCCCCTTCCTTTTTGGGGACATTCCAATGAAGGTTAGGAAGCTTATTTTACCAAGTAACGATGAAAATAGTCCTTGAACAGGCTATACACAAATGTATAGCGTTTGGGAAGTAGCCTAACACAGTGTAGTATCAGAAATTCTGGTAGATTATATGGTATTCATGAATCGCATATCTAGTATAGTGAGTGTATCATAAGTCGGTCAGTATCATGAGTCGGTCATCGCCATAGATATAGCATCATAAACGCTGAGAAGTCATGTGACAGCTAGGTGACTGACTGATGGTCGTGCCAGTATATCGCAGTCTAGTCTAGGCCTAGATATTGTTGGCCTTAGCCTAGCCCTAGAACATTTCATCCCTCATGAGCAGAGTCATGTCTAATCAAGTAACATGAAGACTGGCAACTCAATTAGGGCTCTACCGAAATGACTTTTTCATGCCGATCCAATGGCCGTTGTTTTCCTTTCCAACATCGGCCGATGTTCGATCCGATCCGATGATGGACGGCAGGCACTATTACGAACATATGTGACCAGATGGTTTTTTTTTCATTGGGTTGTGTACCAGTGTATGATTATGTCTTTAGAGAACCTCTTAAAAGAAGTGAGCATCCACACCCTTCAGATGTAAGCCATTTTGAACATACTATTGATAAAACAATTTGATCACATATCAGATGAACGTTTTTCATAAGAAAACTTGATAATTGAGAGCGATTCGATCACTAGTTTGTGTTTACTAGCGTTTATGTGCTAAAGCTAACGTCAACAGCTGAAACTTGTTGTCACATGTGCTGCACTGGAGTATTTACATTTTAAGTGCTCCAAAAATATCACGATGTCTGGCACTACCTCCACTACTCCGTACAGCCTAGTCAGTGCTGCTCTGAGTTAATTACATTTTGCGTGCTCCATAAATACTGTATAGCGATGTTTTAGTGCGGAGTACCTACTGTAGGTTTCGCATATACTGCAGTCTATGAGAGGATCGATTTGTTGATGTATGTAGCGTACCTGTGTTCATGTTAGTTTTTGGTCTGCCGTGACAAACTTTTTTCGAAAACATTTCAATTTATGATTGACACTCATACACGATACAAAGACATGGATACTAACATGGTTAGAAAGGGAACTTTTCACTCTTGAATAGTTTATTTTGCACACGCTGTAGTCTTCGGAGTGCTTATTATCACTTTTCCAAATCTTTACGGACATTGGCACTGATCGGAACGTTCTCATAGGCCCAATTTGTGCGTGAGTGGGTGTGTGAAAATCATTCAGTGATCTTCTCCATGATGATTTGTAGTGTTCCGGAGCTTTAAAAACACAGGGCGTTCACGGTGCACTGGTACACCGCAACTGCTAGTAACTTATGCGGTGCCCTGGGGTTACCAGGGAAACGTTTGTATTTCACAGCTGAGACTTCTGTAACGTGTGTACATGTACTCATCGAGAGAGCTGAATGGCTGTGCTCATGTTTGGCTCCACTCCATTGTCTCTGGTCTGAGCGTGTATTTGGGGGCTTCCGGCCAGCAGTACACATCAGGGGTCGCGCTTTTGCGCGTCTGCGCGTCCAGGACGCTTTGTTTACATTGTGGACGCATAAAAACAACAATAGCCCCTCTCCAGTGCGTCCAGGTCTCCCGGCTCGGACGCACAACAATTTATGCTGAGATTTTTTTTACGGGAAGTTTGACTGCATGGTTTTCCAACCTACTTGTAGTGCAAATAAAACGTGTCATAAACACAAAACCACAACAACAACGTTGCAACAGGTCTAGGACAAGTGCTAACTTACTGCTTAGTGCTGGGCTTCATTGAGTTGCTAGACTGTTTAGTTTTCACCGTATATGCTAGATTATTCTCTTACTTTGCTAACTTCGACGAGGGGAGTGATGATCAATTTCTCTATCTTTTTGATGGTCACAGCACAGATTCTAAAACTAATATAGTTGGAAGTCTTAGGCCAAATTCTGTCACGATGTTTTTGGGGACTGGTTAGGCTATGTTACCATAAGCTTTTGTGTACTGAAGGATAACGCTAGGCCTAACATTGGTCTCTTAAGCCCAGCTATCGACTGTTGAGGGCATGGCTACTTTGTAATTAGAGTTCATACAGCTACTCCACTACTGTACCTGCAAGTGCCAAAATGTGCAAGGGATTTTTTTAGGGCTATTTTACACCAACTCAGATTGCCTAAATAATGTGTATGTGAGCAGAGGCCTAGGCAGTATCACAGGCCTTGGGACTTAGCTTACATATCAGGGTGTTGCCAGCTAGCTCACTCTAGTGTTTGTTACTGAAGCGTAGCCAGCGTACGATAGCTATAACATTAAACGTGAGGCCTTAAGACAAGGATTGGGGGCATAACTTGAGCTACGTAGGGATCATAATGATTTGCTATTCTGTAAAGAGACCTTCCCTCTGACTATGCATAAACAGAACAACATCAGATACAGGCAAGTACAGGTGGAACCTAATGTAGCTACAAGTGCTCCATATCATTCCATGTGAACACTCACACGATGGTTGACAGAGACGTTGTTTCGAATTGGAGTATTGATAGTGCAGTATATTGTGGGGTCTATCCCTGCAGCTTCTGCTGTGCTATCTTAAAAACCTCTTAAAATCATCAGTGGATGATGGTTGACTTAGGATTGTTGATGCACTTCTGAATTCGTTGGGATTGGGATACGTCCCATCTTGATTTTGGACAGGCTTACTGGGTTAAAATAACATAGGCCTAGGCTAGTAACTGACAAGCAACATCAGTTCTCTGGCTGAAAATAATGCATTAATAAATCCCGACTCTGATGACTGGACCCCTTGAAAATAGAGCTGGACCCCTTAGATTCAGAGATGTGGATTTTTAAGGGGTCCAAAAGCCTATGCTCGGACCCACTAAATTTTGGGCTTGGCGCTACCCCTGGTACACATCAATATAAAATACATGTATTAGGAAGTTGCGACGGGATCAGGGACAAAAATAAGGTCTCTTGGACCGGGCTCTATGTGGTCCCAAAAGTAGAGCCCGGTCAATCAAGATCAGAAGAGAGCCCGGTCAATCAAGATCAGAAGAGAACCGGGCTCTATTTTGGGGATTCCGGGCTTCAATTTTCCAAATCAACATATTTACATGGTTTTTGTTATGTAGTGTGTTTGAAACAATGGCTCTAATTTAGAATCAGTGCCCGAAGTGCACGTACCGTTCCCCCTCATTGTTTACATTCTACACAGTGACGGTACTATCACAAGGTTAGGGTCAGTGGACGCCTTGGTACTTCCGGGCACTGATTCTAAATTCGTACCAAAACAATAAAGTACATTGAGTAATACTTAATATGAATTTCAGTAAAAACAGAAGTCAATATACATCAATGTTCCACATCCCCACATCTTTCTATCACAGGTGTCCACTACAGCATTGCCTAGCCTAGGTTACACAAATGTCAGTAGGCTAGGCCTAATTCCTAGTCGAGTTTATATATGCCAAATCTTTGTCTTGACAAATGACATCGCACACAACTAATAGCCTATGTAGTCTGCTACTCTGTTAACGTTTGTTTAATAGTTCATCTTTGCTGCAAACTTTCCAACCAACGATGCTCGATGCCACATAGCTAGCTAGGCCCAATTTTGGCCTAACGTTACCTGCATGTTGTAGTTTGGCCTAACGTTACCTGCATGTTGTAGTACACACTCACCATTGATCTCCTGCCTTTGCATAGATTTTGCAATGCTTTTCCAAGTATTACTGCTTAGCTGTGTGTCTCTGTATTCAGGCATATTATGATCGTAAAGATGTTTGTTTTCCTTCACAAGCTCTATCAACCTTTCTAACTCTTGGACAGAAACATTATGTTTGGATCGAGGCATCTTGCAGCAAGCTCGCACGAAAATTCAGTCAGTCAATTCTCAAAATACCCAACATTAACACCGCACTGCGTAGTGATACCTTTCCGAGGTTTATAGCAACCAATACTCACTCACACACACTGTGAACAAATAATGTTTATGGCGCGAGAAAAAGGAATATATTATCGGGAAGAAATATATATTATCTATTGTTAAATATATGCGATGGGAGAAATTTCATTCCTATTTCAAGTAATATTTATTTGCCAAGTCAAGATATTTTTTCTGATTGTCGAAATATTGTTCACAATGGAAAATCCTGTTCCCCTCGAGAAATATTTCGGAAGCACATTATTATTCCGGAAGCACTAAATGTTGCGATTGGAGAAAATTATTCATTAGAGAAAAAAAGTTTCCCAATGATAAAAAAAGATGTAGATATATTTTCATTTGCCAACAAATAATGTTCGCAAACACTAATATGTGTTTGGTATAAAATTTCTTGGCTCTTCACAATTGATATTATAAACGTAAAAATAGTAGATTATTAACGTAGTTTTGCAACCCTGATATGTTTCAACAAAATATATGTTGGCAACGGCAATTTGTTTGCTCTACCGTTAAGTATATTATCAACGAAGAAAATATAGTCTCACGTAGTAGTGTTCGGTCGTTTAGTGGATTCATCGTTTCCACGGCATAGCATCACACATGGCCTGCCGTACCACCCCCGCGTACGCGAAAACTACTAAAGAAACCTTCAACTTTAACTTGAAGTGATGTGTGCGATGGGGCTCTGGGATCTTCTGGGGAGCAAAATGTACGAAAAAACTCGCCGCGAGCGCTGCGGGGGACCAGAGGGTATTTTTTTTTCTGAGGAAGGTTAAATGCGAACTGGATGTCCATGAATATGCACATGTGCTCGGGTTAGTAGGATTGAGTAATATAGCTTAAAGTTCTTGCGCTGTTGCCGCGGTTCTAGTTTCCGTTGAACGCATGGTGAGGGTTGGGAATAATAAATAACGTCGGAAATATCAAGTTTCAAAATCGCATGATCATCACATGACCCTTAGAGCCTTAGGGTTGACACGGTTGCATCCCTGCACTATCGCAGAACGGGAGGTTGGTGGCTGGAAATGCGGCAAAGCAGATATTCTAAATAATCAGTTTTGTTCTGTGTTAAAGAGGAGGGAAAATTCGACTTGCCCTTGTTACTAGATAAGAGTCTCTTCATGGGAAATAGTACTGTTGAAACTACAGGTGTGTTAAAGACCCTGGATCCCAACAAAGGCTTCGGCCAGATGAGATCAACGGATAGGCATAGTGACGCTTACCGGCGAGGGAGATTGCCCCGGCCTCTACCCTAATCTTCCAGAGATCTTTGAACCACCGGAGAGGTCTTGAATTTTGGTTGAAGCCAACTCAAACCCATTTCCCCAGAAAGGCGATAGAACCATGTTTAATACCGCCCAGTTTCACTTACCTCTATATGTAGCAAGTTGTCGAACAAATCCACACATCCGCAGATCATGGGTCATCTTGAAATTCATTCGTCTAACAAATAAAACAGCACGCTTTCGTCGTGGCTTATTCTGCGAGACTCAATTAATCCTAACCGTTCAAGACTTGCAAACTCTCTTGACACAAAATCTCAGGTGGTATGGCTATTATGGAGTTCTCCAAAGCGTTTGACACTGGGAAACATAGATTAGATTCTCTCCAAACTCGCTGGATGTGGCATAAAAGGAACCGTGTTGAATTGGAAACAAGCTGTTCTTTCCCAACGCACTCAAAGAGCTATGGTAAAAACGTTGAGAAATCAGGGTGGGCGAAGGTCATATCGGTGTGTCTTACCACAGGAAACAGTACTGGGCCCTCTTCTTTTCTATTGGTATAATAAATGATCTTCAGATGGCATCAGCTCCTCGCGTGCGTCTCTTTGCTGAGGACGTGTTTTGTATCGTGAAGTGAGGATGAAGATGAATTCGAATATGCTCCAGGATGCTCTAAATAAGTTACATGACAATGGTCAGAATAAGAGAAATGGCCAAGGAAATTTTCACGATAAATGTTTTATCATGACTTAACTCATGCCATATCTCGTAAGCTCCACCCGTACACCACGGGTGGCAAATTATTGTCTGTGGTGGACCTCCAGACCTTATTAAGGGATTACTCTTCAAATAACCTCAGTTGGAATACTCAACATACGAAACATTTGTGGTAAAGCTAACAGATCCTTGGGATTTAATCCGTAGGAAAACATTTAATCCGGTAATCAAACAACAAAGCTGAGGATACAGATCACTGTCAGACCGCGTTGGAGTACGCTTCCTCAGCCTGGGTAATACGGATACGAAAAGAATATAGACCTATTAGAATCTGGCCAGAAAAGAGGCGGCGCGCTCATCCCACGCCACTAATATCTAGAGGCCCCTGGGTGTGCTACCCAAATGGTTAATAGCCGGTTTGAATCCCCTTGCGTCCGCAGAAAACAAGGACGACTTTGTATTTTCAAACAAGCAAGCTTAGGTCATTGTCCCTGCCCATAAGGCACCTCTTACAACCTGTCCTGCGTTCAATCCGGACAACGCACCGCAATTCATACACCACCATTGCGGAAACAAGATTGCTACAAATACTAGTTCGCTTGATACAAGAACTGTTACGAGATGGAAGCACTGCCATACAGCTCGTCAATCCATGAGGATTATAGGACAGTCAAGACAGCTGTGGGCAATCATCTACACCTGGCTTGGAGACGGGAATAATGTGTTTATGTTGGGCTGCCAGCCCCATCCTGGTCGGGTCTTGATCCTCGTAGGAGGCGTTGGCCAGTTCTCTACCAAGAACCACGAATGATAACCCACATAAAAAAATAGTCCCGTTGGCGTATTCGCTATCCTCATCTTCCGTATCTTCCCATATAAGTCCTTGAAATCGGTTTTATCGATATAGTACGAAAAGGGAAAGGCCGCGGTTTGCAGGGGAGGACGGAATGCCACCCAGGTACCCTCAGGACAGTACAGTAGATTTACGTGCATTTCACGGCTCACGTGTGTGCTCTGACGATTAGAGGCAACGGCTGGTCCAGAGGGGCTACGTGATAAGATATATTTTCGTTGACCAACATTATTTTGGACACAAATGTAGTTTTCTGTTGCAAAGATAAATTGTAGCCAAATTATATTTTTGGTTTTACAGTCTTTCTGAGATCTTACAATATCGTACTGGGAAACGTTTCTTGTCATGGAAACAACATATCTGCAATGGAAATATATTTTTCGTTACAAACCATTTGTAGGAAACAATATTAATTGTTCTTGCACATATATATTCGATGGAAACATAATTAACTCGTTCCAAAATATTTTTTTCCTAGGATACATATATTTTAGAAACAAATTTTCGTTGCTGATGTATATCCTGTTGCTAACAATTATTTGTTGCAAATGAAAATGACATCTTCTACTATTTTTCATTGGGAAACTTATTCTTATGACGAAACAATTTTTTACATCGAACCGTAATTTGTGCTCCGAAATATTGCGAGGGGAACAATTATTTGCATTGTGAAAGGAAAATATTTCTACAATCGAAAGTATTCTGATTTGGCATATATTTTAACAATAAATAATATATATTTCTTCCAGATGGGTGCTATACAGAATATAAAAGATATTCTACAATATATGGGGCCTGGGTGATTAACCTTCAGGGTCATGAATGGGGTACAGAAGGGATGACGATTGGGCAGGTGTGGTGTACGTGTGGGCACGTGTGTGTAGTGTAGCCTGTGTAAAGGCCTGTGTGCCGACACTCTGGGTCATGCTGCGTTTTGTCAACACGATATCTAACAAACCGGGAGGTAGTGGGTAGGTGGATGATTACATTTTACGCAGCGATGCCACTAGTGTCTTGGCATTAGTTCAATGTGAGAAGGGCAAAACCTCGCAAACGCCTGCCTGTCAGCACGTACTAACAATGTAAACATGCACCACGTTCAAGAAATGAGGTATGGGGTTGGTGGCACATATTAGGGATATGAACAATACGTCAGGATGGAAGTTCGAGGTCATCAAGGTCGTGAGAGGTGGAACAGAAACAGCATGTCCAACTCGATAACTGAATTAGCATAATTATGTATCAAGCTCAAGTGAGCTAGGTCGGTTGCATCCTGCCGCGGGTGTGAACTCTCCTGCTGTGCGCGCGTTCTTCAGACGGTGAAAATTTAAGGATTACACATCACAGCTAGGACCTGAACCTGTGGTATTTCATATCATCATCGTGTCTTCAGTATGAACTACGTAAGGAGATCGCACTTGCACTATATCATCTTCGTAAAGTCATTACGTTAACATTCTATACATGATGATCGGCGGATTGCAATTCTACACCCACTTTTCAGAAGGCAGCAGTAACGTCTTCGCTTCAAATTACCGCCCGGTAGTCCATTTCAGTGATTTGCAAGTCGGTGAATCTCTGGTAAGAATAGTCCCATGAACTATGATCAACAATGCCTGATTGACTTTCGTAAGTATGCCATGTTCCTTCGTGCCGTCGGTGTTACACAATCATCGATGGATTGGATGACTGGACCAACAGTCTGATGCTGACGGTTAGCATTGATATCGTCTACACTACTTATTAAAGCTTGGTAGTCGCATGAGCGTATGAGTGAGAGCGTATGGAATTATGGTAATTTCTCTGTGGATTAGACAAATTTTTTTACCGCGTCAAGCGAGTGTGGTTGAAGGAAATTTTTGACATAGGCCGAACATCAGAAGTGGATTTCCTCGAGGCAGCTGTTATCTAGGTCCTGTTGTTGCTTGTACAATAACGACCTACCGTTATGTATCGAGGGATGTAATGTTAATTTTGGGGATGATACTTGCACTGTATAATGTGGTGAATTCCACTAGTGACTGTGATGTTCTACAAAGTAATATCGACAGTATACATTACTGGTCTGTGACTGTGACTGGAACTCTACTTTCATCGGATAAATGTAATGTTTCGAGAAGTGGATGTGACTATAGTCGACTTTAGGATTACTATGCTGAAACTATGATGAAAATAAAGTTCAAGAGTTTTTAGAGTTGGTGACTTCAGGGAAAGGGGAAAGGATCTAGGTGTGATTGTGGATGATGACTAATTTTCAGAAAATTGCATCGTTGTGGCTAAAGCGAACCGCATGTGGATTAATAATAGACAGGACTTTCAGGTAGGCCCATTTAGACAGAGACTGGTACTGTTGTTGCTCTTGAGGGCCGGTACACCCCAGAACCCCAACATCTGGTCCGGACACTACTCGTGTCGCCGCCTCGCGGGGGGGATTGTACATACAAGTAGCGTCGCAAGCACGGGGGGGGGCATGGGGACCCGTTTCCCCCTCGAAACCATTTGTTCCCCCCCCCGTGTTGCCCCCCAAAATGGGATTTGTGATTTCGATATATAAAAAACAATTGTAGTTCAGTCTCGACTATCAGTTTGATATAGACCTGCTAATTTGTTGGGTTGTTTTTTATGACAAGAAAGACATTTGTAACGTGCCTCGAATGCACTAAAAGTGTAAAAAAAATCTGCGCTTCGCGCGTGGTATGAGTGGTGGATTCGTGCCCTTGCTCTCCCGTCTCGACATCTCCCGCAAGCTCTATGGAAAATTTCTGACTCATTGCTCTAATAGCTTTATACATATCTGTGAGGTGGAAGGAATATCCAACAAACATTATCATTGACACCAGGGCTTGAATGAAAACCACAATAAACACTTGCAGTTATTTGCAAGGTCTGCCACAATGCAGTTGTGATCATAGACGTTTGCCGGACAGAAAAACAGTGTAATTGGACCTGATAGCCCGAGTGTTCTTTTAGTCTTACCTGTAAGTTTGGTTATGCAACTTCTTTAGAAGAGAAGTGATTCACCCCCACTCGAAAGTATTGAGAACAAACACAATACTTTCATATTGGCAGTTAAGTGTGGTTGGTCGATGCTTCCTTGGAAATCACAAAGTGTGATGTGAATCGAATACCAGATGATCTTGTCAGAGGCTCTTCACTTTCCATAGGCGATTACGCATGCATACATGCCACAAATTTTCAATCTTGACGAAGTCAGAGGAGTTCTATATTGCAAGTCATGACAGTGTGTGTGTGTGGTGTGTGTGTGTGTGTGTGTTTGCTGTTGTTGTGTGTTTGTGTGTGTGCGTGCTCGTGCGTGTGTTTGTCAACACTTCTTGTTAGCAGCTTTTCTCACAAACCGTGAAGGCCGATCATGACGAAATTTCGTGTGTAGCACCGGGTTGGGTGTACACGATTATTGATGATTTTGGGCCGCAAGTATCATTAGTGGGTAATTAGCCTATTTATGTTAATTTATTGTTTAAGCTCGTTAGCAAAGATTGACACAAGAATGTTTGTGTACAGTGATGTAGTTTGGCATGTAGGACTGATGACAGGTGGATGAAACTAATTAGATTTTCATCCTATAATATGCTTAATTAAGTGGTCGAATTTGCATAATTTGCGAATTTTTCAAGTTTGTCGGATTCCACGAAACTTGGGGATGTGGTCTACCATTGTCCCCGAGAAATTTAAAGTGAGTACGAGTCACTGCAGGTCATTTAAGTGTCTAATTCGCATAATTTATGCAATTTTTGAAAGTTTGTTGGATTTCCACAAAAACTGGTAGGGTGGTGAGCCACTTTTGATCCTGATCATTTTAAAGGTACAGCGGGTCGTAGTAGGGGACATTGTATGTGCCTAATTTGTTCATAATTCACATTCCAATTTCCACTTGGTAAGAATTTCTCCAAACTCAGTAGGTATGGACTGTTCAAATTTTCTGGATCGGATGTGTTTTTGATGTTCATGAATTTGATTGGAATCCATATATAATCGCTCCTGTTAGAATAAAGCCTGATGACAGTAAACCATAGCTCCTGTGACAATTTTAACTGCTGTTATAAGCTGCCCACAAGCAAACCCTCTCTTACCCAACAATTCGAATAGGTTTATTAGACCTACAAAAGTACTGTAACTTTTCCTCCTCCAGCCTCTTACCTGGGGACGCTTGCTCAACACCCACCCCCCGGATTTGTGCTTGGATTGCGAATAACTTTAGCCACATTTGGGTATTTCTGGAGAAAAGAGTGGGGGGCATTTGAAGAGAAATAAAAAGCAATTAAGGGACGTTATTAGAGGAAAACTTATTGGTCAGTTTTTTTATGTGTAATGTGAAAATATTGAGTTCGTTTGACATGAAGATTGTCTGCATGAACTAGTTGTTGTATATAATTACTACAAACCACCGGTTGTCGCGCACCAGGAGAGACGAGACACTCAACAACTCTATAAAGACCGTTGTCAGGGTTGGCTGAGCATAAAAAGGCATTGGAAACTCGGACAAGACTCTGAACACAGCTGTGCCTATCCCGCTTGTTATAATGCGGTGTGATGGTGTTAGGGTGTTATTGCGAACATTACCGTTCGTTACCATGTATCGAGGGTTGTGTGGACAGGGGCTGGGAAGGTAATATAGTTGAAAATGAAAAATGTCCTGATTGGAGGAGTCTTCACTCATATGGCAGTTTGAAAGAATAGGGTAACGTAGTATTTGTCCATGCAACCGAATAATTGGTTAATGTTGAATCTCATGGGGATTCAAAGTCAGCATTATCAGAAGGAATATTTTGATATCCGGGACAATTCAATTCGGAATTCAGAATGAAAGCTACTATATATACACTTCACTATGATTTCTAGATCAAACCAGCTATGCTGGATTGATCTATTGTGATGCTCATTTCATTCATTTCATCTATCATCTATCTATCTATCTATCTAAGCTACTATCTATCGATCTATCTATCTATCTATCTATCTATCGATCTAGCTATCTATCTAGCTATCTATCTAGCTATCATCTTATAGTCTGGAAACTTTTGTGCTTCTGGGCCACAAAAGTTCGTGCTTCGATTGATCTCGACCAGACAATGTTTTGATGGTCATCGTGCCCCTAAGGTCCAAGGGTTTTCAAATGGCAATACAGGGGCACAAGGACCATTAGTGGAAAAACTGAAAAAACGTAATTATCCTACAAAATTGTGGGCGCGGTGCTGATGTTCTGTCAATATGATGTTCTAACAGTCGTTCCTTCGGGACCATCTAATGAAAATTCACACAAATGGTACTTGAAATGCATTCCTCCCCAAGCTTCAACTATTCGTGGACCTGGTGAAGGGTTCGCAGCTGACAATTAGTTGCAAACCGTGCAGTATCAAGGTCTGCACCCTTGTGTTGTTTGAATAGGAATAGATCAATCTTCTGCTCGGCAAGTATACCATAAAAAAAATCTATTCAAAGTAACATGCATTGTCCTGGTGAGAGGGCCATCTGGGGTGTGCGGGAATTTTGGGCCTAGAGACATAGGGACCATTATATGGAATACCGCAGACAGAATATTGTATCTCCTACGAACTTTGGTGCACAGTGAGATGTTCAGTCATAATGAAGCCGTAACTTCAGAGTGTTCAGGGAACCCATGGCCCAGTGTGACCCTGGGGCCCATTATGTGGAATACACGCAAAATGCTTCTTCTCTTACACATTTTGTGCACAGGTTCGACTGGAATGCATGTCCTCCCACAAGCTTCAACTTGATTGCGGTGTAGCCCCACACGTACTGAGTCACACTGCAGCCGCGTGCTATGAAGGTGGGCAAACAGATCTGTTGCTCCATTGGCTCCGTGCTGGTGTAATTGTCTAATTAACCATAAATCGAGCATGTTAACAAACAAAAAACATGTGAAGTGGCCACACACTACAACAGAGCACCCCATGATTATTTGATTTCACTTTCTCGCTGATCGAGCAAGTCTCGAAATCAGACAACACAAATAAGAATCGTCTGGAGCGTGAAACTATGGACAGGCCCAGTACGCACTCTTCAACCGTACGGCCTTAACAAAAGGAACGAAATCGTATCGACCCGTAAAAGTCGAGTTCTGTGCAACTCCTGGGTAGGGCTTTGTAGTTGTATTGTCGGGTTTGTTGGTATGTAATCAAGCATGTAATTAAACGTTTTCTGTATATATATGTTAGAGCAGTCCATTCCTAGACCTGTATACACCTGGAAGGTGAATTGACCGAACGTTTTGATAAATATACTGGAGCAGCAAAAGTTGAATTTACTCTCGTTTTTTATATTCTGATCTATCATTTCCAATGAGAGGAATTTTGTTGAATCCGGACGGGATTCCCTTTGGTTTGGACGCCATAAGTTTTGGGATTGTTGTTTTACGCTACTCTATTTATATACATAGATATATATATATATATTATATATCTCTAAATATATATATATAATATATATAATATATATATTATATATATATATTTATATAGATATATATATATATATACATGCCTAAAGCTTCATATCGCCAGAATATACCTTCAAAATGCTCTCTCACGACACTAGGAAGCAACAGTTACTAGGCGTCTGCGCGCGCAGCGCGCGGAAATTTTGGACAATCGGTTCGGAATAAAGGCCACTGTGGTCTTTTGTGATGCTTCTCTCTCTCTCATATTTTTCAGCCCACACAGCCACATAGCGGATACGTGTGTAAACGGACTGTACTTTTCGTCTTCTTCATCGAGGATAAAAAGTGGGGGGGGGGGGCACTTCGATATGATGTCCCCCCCCCATCTTCGACCAGTGTGGGTACTTGTCCCCTGTCCCCCCCCCCATGTGCCCCCCCCTCCAGGATCGACCCCATGTTATCATCTATCATGTGTTAAGTGGTGAATAAAGAAATTGACTTGTTACCTGAACTCACTGATACACACTCCAGACGTGTTGGTGTGCTGTATATTAGGGCTTTTGTTCTGCTAAGCATGCCTGCATGGAATATATATTTGATTTTAGTGACATTCTGTCGAGAATCTCCTTTCGTTACGAAGTTTGGGTCCGCGCGGTGTGATCGAGGAAATGGCAAGGATCCCTACGCAATTTCACTGTCGTGTTCTTGTGGGGAGTTTCTCTCTTGCGTGACTCGGTAACTCCCCTCCCTCCCCCAATCTGATGGTATCAACGTAAACTGGCAATGCCTTCTCCTGCAGGCCCTCTACTTCCCGTATGACAGTGCTCGTACCTTTTGTCACCGCTACTACCCGTAAGGCAGCTTGTGGTTATCCTTCCCCCCCCCCCCCCTACTCTTCACTGAAACCTACTCCGATACCCTCGCTCTAGTTGACTCATATTGAGAACCGCTCGCTGCCGTATATGGACGAAATACCAGCACAACAAGAGCTCCACCAGGTACGTAATTCTTTCCCTGCTTGAACGCTACGTATATATCGAAAACGAAATCGTGAGCCTGAGTACATGTGTGTAGGTATGACTTAGTTCATATTTGTTCGGGGCACAACCCCAAACAGATCTGCTGACCGTGATGGATCAGCAATTATACCCAAATTATTCATCGTAGTGAATATAGGACAAAAATACCTGTTGTGGATTACATATTGGGGAGAAAATATCGTCTCACAACGGCATCAGCTGAAAATTTGACAAAGTTGTTTGTGTAACGTCCCAACGAAAATGGTACCGTTTCCCCGGTGTTTCGAAATCATCATTATTACAAAAAACTAAGGCGGCGGGTAAATCGCCAACGTGTATATCCTCATATAGAAACGACCTCTGTGGACCCCTTTAGAGAAAAAACAACAACATTAAATCATGTTCATTTGACGTCTGGTGACTTTGAAATGTCCTACCTGTTGTTCAGGACCATCTGAGACCATATTCTCAAAGAAAGTATTATATTGACGCTTTTAAGAATGTCGAAGCTCGTTTCTTCAGCTGATAGTATATCAAATCGTTTTTTAACCACGTTTTAACCACTTTTTATTATATTTTTTATACATGTAGACATATCTAATCCATCCATCCATCCATCCATCCATCCATCCATCCGTCCGTCTGTCTGTCTGTCTGTCTGTCTGTCTGTCTGTTTGTCTGTCTGACCGTCCGTCCGTCCGTCCGCCCGTCCGTCCGCCCGTCCGTCCGTCCGTCGTCTGTCTGTCTGTCTGTCTGTCTACTTTTGCCTTTTCGGCTGTCAAATGTTCTCTCCTTGACGAATGTTGACCTAACTTGGACACATTAATTTCAAGGGAGGCAGAGGGTGGTAGGGGGCAATTCTGTTCAAATTGTAGATTAATATGCAATTGCATGTTTATGGTCCTCAAACACTTGGATCGATGGGACCATGGGCATAATATTCAGTGACTGCTGGGTCAACTTTCAAAGGTTATTAAAGGAGTCTAATGGGTCATTGTGTGAGAAAGAGTAAAATGTATCTCCTCTAAATAATGTAGATGGATTTTCATGATGCTCGATCAGTGTCATCATTGACTAGTGGTACATTTGGGGCGTTCGGGAGTTTTCAGGTCAAGGGTCATCAAAGGGGCACAATGGGCAATTATGCGGAAAAGTTGCCCAAACTCTACTGCAGAGTTGAGTAGATTGCCATGGATGCTTCCTGGTCAGTGTAATCATTAACTTGGTCTACTGTGGGGTGTTCAGAAATTTTAGGTCAAAGGTCATTAAGGGCTACGTCCTGCAAGCTATTAGCCTATATGTGAAATTGCGTTGGACTCAGAATCGAACGATTGCGAGTTCGAAGCCCAGACGTGCGTACAGATCAGGTTTTCCATTATACCCCTTGGCAAGATACTTGACCTTGATTGCTTGATGATCTGTACCCACTTGATCATATGATCGATCAATTGCATAGTTTTCCGACTGCATGCGTGAAACGTGGGTCAAAAGGTAACAAAAGCATAAATTGGTTTATATGCTTGATCAAGCTTGATCACGTCAGGATCAGTCAAGGAATCGCTAAGCCTTCGGACTTTTTTCAGGTTCATGATCTTTTCGCATCAACATGCAGTTTTTTTCTTTTTCTTGGGGTAGGGGGGGGGGTATCCTCTCCTCTCGTAAAAATGCGGTTCCAACTTTCATACCCATCCTCACCTCTATGGACTCGTATCTTAGCATGCATGTTACACATCAGTCAGTATTACAATTTGGACGTGGCGTTCCCATAATATTGGACATTTTACCCAGAAAGCGCTGCTGTCCACCACATGCCCACATTTAGCAAGTGGGTGGAGAAACCTGAATAATATGAGATAATAAACCGCTCAAGCTGAACTCTAAACCCTTACCAAATGATTTACCTATCGAACCACTAGGCCACCATCACATGCACACAATTAGAAGGTGGGAGGGGCAACCTATATAATATGAGATGATAGACCGCTCAAGCTGGACTCGAACCCCGACAAAGAATTACGAGTCGAAACCACTAGGCTACCGCACACGGACGCACTCGTGGTAGTTCGGATAATAGGGGGTATATAACACACTACCGGAATATACGGATATTGTTTGGAAGGTTATTGACTGGTTAGTTCCCGACCGGTTACTAAGGTTACTCCGCGAGTCTGCTGTTTCATTAGACCTCGTCCAGATTACGCCAGGTGAACGCACAACAGCATCAGTTACTATATATGTGGAGCGTCCCACCATATATAAATTACCAAAAAAACAAAAACCATAGAAACCAAGGTATATATTAACAGGCCGACCATTTAGACCTGCTGTACATGGTTGGCTGATTAGAGGCTGGATCTCAGAATGGCATCTCGACTAGATTAGTTGACCACCTATCCAACGATTTCCGATCTCGCGGGCCGATTCCCGAAACTAGGAAAACGAGGAACAACAAAGAAAAAAAAGGGCACTTATTCACAAACAATCGTACATGCGGTGATGCGATATTGTCTTATAGCAGAGTCCTGACAAAATATGGTGAATCTTTTTCTTAAGCTAAATGGACAATTTTTATTTCTTACCGTCGTGGAGGTTTTGGAAGTTATTTCATGTTACATCCATTCAGTGATAATTCTCAGAATAAACATAAAGACATAAGACCCGTTGATCAGTTGTGAATGTATAGCAGTAAGTGGATCGGATCGGTGCATTGGATGCAATCCGGGGTAGCTCGGACGCACTCATTTGAAAACCAGATACCTGAAGATGAGGGTAAGTAATCGTTAATCTCTAACGTTTTATTTAGTATTTTCTCAGTCGACAGAAACAGTGCATGCATCGTATGGCTATACGGCAGCGCCGTACCATACATATTTTTTTTACTATTGATGATGTTAGAACTTGAATTGGACGTACTTACCCAGAGTTTTGAAGTTTTCGTTTGACCACCTAACGTCAAGGGCACAATGAACCATTAGGTGGGGAAACTGCAAACGCTACTCCTCCTGCAAATCTATCTTATCTGTCCTGTCCTAAACGTTTGCCTTTTCGGCGTTTAGCGGCCCATGTCATCTTTGATCCCTCAAGGTCAAAGAAGGGGCATAGTGGCTGGAAAAACTGCAGAATGCTTCACCACCGCTAACGTTGGATCACCGTCATACTAAGTCAGTGTTATCATGGACTAGGTGGTACCTACGGGTTTTAATATATTTTCATGTCACAGTCATTAGAGGGCGGCATAAGAACTATCATGTAGCAAAAACTGCAAAAGCTGCAAAATATTTCTCCTTCCTACATATTAGCCTGAATTACCATCATAACCTACTTCGCTCAGCGTTATCATGGACTGGTGCAGCAACCCTGATAACGGGTACCTGTTCATTGTGCTCTACTTTTTGTTTTTTTTTAAATTTTTATTTATTAAAAAAAATGATTTGGGCTGCCAATGAGTGGGGGTTGAAAGGGGATTGTAAAGAGAAAAGTGTAGCCATGTTAAAAGAAGCTCATCTTCCTACGACTCTTCTTTGTCTCTTCACCGGGAAATGGGGGGTTGGGGGGTGTGGTAGGAGATATAACAAAATCCTCCTCCTTCCCCTTTCCTCCTTCTCCCCTCCTCCTCCTTCACCACGCTCCTCCTGCTCCTCTTCCTAATCCTCCTAATCCTCCTTTTTCTTCCACCACTCTGCCTGATTTTGGGGTATGCTGAAGGCCCACCTGTTCCGTATTTGTCCTGATCCTCTTGACTCACTGCTACATTCGATACATTCATGTCCAAGAGGCCATTGAACAGGGTTATGTGCCCCGAGTCCTCCTCCTCTTGTTCCCAGTCTCCCACACAACTCATTCAGACTCCCCTTCAATCAACTTTGCTGTTCCTAAATTCCTTTCTCCTTCACATATTCATCTATCATTGAGATAATTGTGCATGATGAACGAACATGAGAGGGGGAGTTTATCTGACAACTGTGTGGAATTGAAGTATGATCTATAGGCATGCTGGTGGCACAATTCGTTGTTTCCGTATCTGTGTAATTATTATCTACTACCACCCCCTCCACTACCACTCTACCTGCCATATTGGTAAAAAAAACTCAGCTCTTCGCCATTTCAATTTATTTGAATGATGGTTGTTTTAGTCACTTCACTAACCGCCTTCAGTGTTTTTTTTCGGAGGTGTGGGGCATTTTAGAATTTACTTACTTGGGTTTAGTTGGCGATTCATTTTTTGAATTGCAGATATGAATAACTACGTACACACAACAATGAACATTGTCAATGGCAAGGAATCACGACGCAGAGTTGGCGTTCTTGTTTGAGGTAGAAATAGGGAGACTTCAGTAAATAAGGGGCTATTTGTGTGACAATCGATTATTCTGTCAAAGCTCAGAATCGAATGAGCAGTTTCACATTGCAAGTGCGCATGCTCCCACTCGGCCAGCGGGTTAAAAACAAGTAATTAACGCCCTATGGCGAATATCGTCATCGTCGTTGTTAACGGAATCGAGAGGGACGGAATGAGGCGTTCGACTAGTGGTTATCTTTGGGTTCTGTGTGTGGGGGAGATGAAGGGGCTATCAGCGAGGCTGCGTATAAGTAGGATGGATAAGGCTTTGTAATTGGATTTTAAAGCTCCATTCAGCCTTTATTTCATGTCTTGCTTTCCATCCTGATTAAAAAACATACAATTGATTTTCTTTAATATACGATAATATTAGTTCAATTTCGTATTTCTTGGAATAGGTCTCTGTGGCGAAACAAATAAATTTGCGGACTGATCACTATTTTCTCCGAAATAGAAATGTTATGAGTGCTGTAATTTTGAAGGCACTGGACTGAAGTATCTTGTAGATAGGTATCGAACGATGGCATTCATTTCCAATATCCTTTATGCTGTATTTTCTTTCCAATTTTCAAGGCTGAAATCGAAATGAAACTTTAAGCGCGATTTTTTTGTTTGGGCAGTACATTTCGTCATGTTAACCGAATGTCATTTGACACCATATAGTCTAATTAACATACATTCTAATACAACTATGGACCGGCCTATTGCACACTTATCATCAAGCGCGAGAAATTGGGCTTTAATGCCCAAATAGTCCTATCAACACCACAGAACAATCAATTTTTTCTTCGATAAATCATTGAAAACCTTTCTTATTCCTATTTCTTATAAACAGAAAGTACTTTTTGCAGCACTTTGATGTAACGCTGTGTTTTCGATGATGGTCGCCTCACGACTCGAAGGTCCCTACGCTCTGCCGTTAATGGTGCACTGTATTCTCTCAGGTGAGTTCCCATGTACATGCCAATACATACATACATACATACATACATACTACATACATACATACTACATCCCTACATACATACTGGACATACCAGGTATTTAGCAATGACTTTTTGCAGCTAATTGGGTATGCCAAGTTCCCATAAGGCCATGAAACACAATCTTGTGACTATACCCAATGCACCGATCACTAATACGATTATAGTGCGACGATATCCCAGTAGCTTGATCAGCTCAACACAGAGGCATGTACTTGTTTAATTAATGGTCATAACCAGTTTGTCATAAGCATCGACTGGTGTTAAACTTCATTGATATAAGCATGGTGTCCTGCTCGTCTGAAATAACGACATCAGGTTTATTGTGACAACATTCACATTGAAGCCTCACCAACCAAACAACTGAGGGGTCACCAACGTTATTTTTGAGGAGTGTTAGCACTCGTTCTCTTGAACGACAGTTTCTTTACTTGAATCATATAGATGGTCAACAGAGCGATCATGTCTTTCAATATCCATATGCTTGAACGAGGAACAACTGCTGAGGATTGGCTAGTAGTGTCGAATAAACCCACACATTTGTATACCGGTTTTTCATGAATATTGGGGGTACATGATATTTAACATGGTTTGGGTTCCTAGAACCTGATTTTCAAATTTGACAAATGTGTTGGCTTGGGGACGAGTCGGCGTATTTATTCGTTTCCTTATACGTCCTTGATTCTTCAACTGTACGCAATGTGTGACGTCCTTGTCCACACCATTATTTTGAGCTCCGCTATAAACTGAACCTATGATTCGTGGAGCGCAAATTGATATTTCATCATCGACGGGTAAAACCATCTGGAACATATCATCCAACAGCTCAAACTTGATCTTAAACCTGCTACATACAACATCCATACATCCATACATACATACATACCATACATACATACATACATAAACAATACATACATACATACATACATACATACATACAAAAGGCCAGCACCCTTAAAAACAATGTCCCCGCCATAAAGGCATCGCTGTTTCACACGTAGGTGAAATGTAAAGATAAAAGCTCATTATTTGAACCAAGCTGAAACAAAACTACTGAATACTCAGTAATTACCATGTTATTTTTCCCGTTTTGGCCATCAGGGTTTTTTCAACAGGCGGAGGTGAGATTCTTCAGTTTCAGGCGCCGGGCTATAAGACCTATGACTCCGCATTGCGCGACTAGCCAGACGTTCCCCGAAGCTGTCACGACCCCAACAGCCGCATCTTCACAGCTCAACAATGGAACCGTGTCACGAGACGGCAAACTTCGTCTTCGTCAAAACACAAAAACAGGGAGTACAACACGTGAGGTGGGGGGGGTGGGCCACTTACTAACGCCGTTTCGCTATACAGAAATCTCTCGTCGTTCTCGTCGCGAAAGCATAATCGGTCATCTGATGGGGTATCCCCGACGCTGAAGAGAGGGTTTTTTACGTATAACATCCTTCTTCCGATCGGCGTCAAGGTTATGCGATTTCCGAAATTACAGAAGAATATACCGCTCCAACTATCCCACCAGTCTTCCCGTGGCGAAAATTGAATCGCTCATGTAAATGAGAAGGTTGTCATGGTAACATAACTATTTTACGGGAACGTCTGACGATGGCTTTCGCATTTTTCAATACTAACAATCTTTATAAGCCCGCTGGTCTGAAGATTGACAACATTCAATGGTTTATGCCGTATTTAAGAACTACCCAAACGACTCCTAGGCAGTTTCACCAGGCAAGTCCCAGAGACATTGGTATGGGAGATGGAAACTTGAAAAGAATGTCAAGGAATCAACACCGACCGAGTCTTGAATAAAAGCATCCAAAAATTCGACGAAAGATTCTCGTTCGTCTTGATAACAGAATTTTTCGACGATCTTTCTCGTTCTGAAACGAGTGTTGTGGAATTCGTGGACAGTCTTTACATAAAGCAGCGTGTCAACAGCTTAAACGGTTGATCGTGGACGGAGCGACTACCGCGGAACTTCGCCGGCGAAACTGGGTCGACGAGTCTGTTTACGTCCTCGTTTAGGTCCTTTGGCAGGAGAGTGAAAGAGTACGTCAATCCTTCCACGCAGACCTAAACCTCAGAGATCTTTTGAATCAAACGTCGCGAGTGTGTCGCGCTAAAAGTGCCGCAGAGGTGTCGGTCGATAACTACCTCTACGTCGAGAACTACAGCGTGTCCAATGACTCCTTCTGCTGGGCCCTGGTAAACTCAAGTTCCACATGGATATCGAGGTCATTCGACTACCGGGGCACACAACAACAAAAGATGGACAAAACTGGATTTTTGAAGTGGAAACTGAACAGGTTGCAATGGTTGGATCCTAAAAGGAACCGGGTCGAAGAGGCTGTTTTCAGGAAATTTGCCAAGTTCATCAGACACCGACGTCAACTGCTCGTCAACTGTGCCTTTCGTAGATGCTGGAGACCGTCTGTTCCCCTCTGTAATTATTGGGGAAGTAGGAATGTAACCGAGTATCAGTTACCCGATTTCGTTGTGCCTTGTTGGGGGTTTAGGGTAAAATGCTGGGGTGAAAATGCTTCAAATTGGCTAACAAATCCGACGACTTTCGGAGAGGGGGGGGGGGGGGGGGGAAGACAGGTGTACCATGTGCAGTATCCTCATATACCACATCCTGGTAGCAGCTCGTGTTGTATCACTCTAAGCGTCGCGCCACGATTGTTTGGGGCGTAGCGTACCAGCACATCTTGAAATAGTGCCGCTCAATCACAGGACAGGCAGGAGGCCTCCGCTCTCACGAAAGCATCGGAAGAATAATTGTTTTTTGGATAAATTAGGTGCCACAGATTTTCTGGATACACGAGAGCGCTGCACATGTCTAGTTTTGGTAGCATTTTAAAAAACAAAATAAAAAAAATGGAGGGTAGGGGAGCGGATGCAGTTCCTTCAATCCCCTTAGGACCGCTCCCGACGTTGTCTTCGAACCCATTTTCTCACCAATCGTGAGTGAATAATAGTTAAGAAATGTTCACCAATAATTTCTCATAATCATTATAAACTAAATTTGTTGTGAGGCAGCGTACTGTGTATTTTGATTGACAAGCTGGGATTGACAAAATAAAGTCTCCTTAGATGTACTTAAGAACTGCCTTGAAGGCTACGTACATGTGATCGCCGGCGGGTCCCTTGTTTGATTGGCCAGGGTTACGATATTGAGAGAGAATACGTTCACTCAGAACCCCTCACTGTAAATAGTAAACATGATTTCAGATCGTATCTGACTAATAATAAACTAGTTGACGACACTTTTCAAGTGACTTTCAGAGCAGAGGGAATTTCCAAAGCCAGTGTAATAACACAGCACAATTCATACGGCTGTGATTCTGTACCTTGGGTATAATCTCTTCTTATCTGCTCTGACGAATGCTTCTATTTTGGACCATTTGCTAAGTAATACAATGGTTTGGCTTGTCCTTTTGTGAAGAGCAATAGTGGTCGACTCCATATTTTTCCAAATCGACCAGAATGGTGTCGTGCTCTCTTTCTGGAATCATGTTTCAGCTTCACCTGGGGCCACAAGTACCTAACTTTCACACCATCCAGTATTTTTCTCTCTTTTGCATTATGGTTGTAGCTAATTTGTTTCGACAGATTTTTCTTTATGATCAATAGTTTTCAAACGCTATTAATCTTATTAATCTATAAGTTTTTTTTCACTGATTAATGCGAGACCTTCTGGGTAATTTTTTTTTTACCCAGGCTCTGTATCCTTTTACCTTCTAGTTCATTTCTTGAACATTATTTTCAGTTCAACATCCATTTGACCGTTCCTGATGTTAGTATTCCTTGCACTAGCTCGATCGATGTTTCGAAAATTTGCTTTGAGTGCCCTTCTCTCTTTGCATAGTTTCTTAATTAAATCCAGATGGTTTAGTCTTTCTTCGGTCCATTTTTCGTTTCTCTCTGCTGAGAGTTTGTTCTAAGCTAAATCGTTGCTTTCTCTTTTTTCTTGAGCCCTGAACCATCTTTTAATTAGAAAATAAGAAATTTGTACCACTAAAAGCTACGGCTTTATAACGCACCACCTACCAGCATAGTCTATTGTTTGCCATTTTAATATTTAAGTGGTTTTGGCTTTATATAATTTTATCTGGTAGTATAACCTGAATTCCCCACCATCCTTGTGTTTGCTTGCACTGCTAACAGTAGCAGTCAATTTGAAACCATCTTTGACGTCCAGTTTACCACGATCGGCGGTTTTAATTTTTTAGCAGTGTTACTCACAGCTGCTATATACAATACTCATACCCCCAACCATTGCTCGTGATATACATTTTTTATGATATTATCAGTACTGATTGACATTTGTTATTATTCTTTCTTTCTTTTTTTAATTGATTATTCGAAATGGAAAGGGTCAACTGCTTCAGACACTACATTGACTTTAGGTTTCACTTTAGGAAGTTTTTATAACATATATACATAACCTCCAATGAACAAAACCACCGCCACTACAACCTGCAAATGCAGTTAACCATTAAGGCCTTATCAACGTTCACAACCCATCATCTCGGTAGGATGTTGTGGTTTCGTTCAGGTATTTTTTCCTTTTGTTTCTATGTAGCGTGCAAGTCTTTTTCCTGCCGCAACTCTACCCCGGGGTTTTCTTTTTGTAACCCTAAGTACTTGTTGTTTCCCTTGTTGCGGTTCCTCCTCCTCCACTTGATTCACTTGTGTTCCACTTGTCACTTGTGATTCCACCACTTGGTTGATTTATATCAGTAGCACTAGCAGTTTTAATGAACCTTCTTTGCAGTTATAATACCACCGCGTGGGGCTAAGATTATCCCCATTATAATTCACTCACAACAAAATGTGATAAAGCATTCGAGACTATTGGATCATTCCATTCTCTAATTTCTTAGATAAAGCTTCACATCATAATTTCTGCATTAATTTCCTGCTAATCCAACCAAAAGCATTAACAAAAATTGTGTTATTGTAGTCGAACCTATGACTTGATGCATCTCATGACCAATTTCGCTTCCCGGGGTAAATTCCTTTAGAAATGGTAATGCTTATTTTAATGTTCTCATTCTAATGTTTTCGAGACTTTCAAGGGTATAATGTTTTCCACAATATTCAACCGGAATCACCACCCCTATGACGGTTGGCTAATCTTCTTATCAACAACAGGCTTTTGTCTTCTTCAACATCTTCGTGTATAATTGGTGCGAACTCATCCATGGTTTTACTTGATAGAGGGATAGTTATAGAATAAGATTGTTAATGTTTCTGTATTTAAAATGCTCTGCATTAGTAAGCACTTCGTATTCTAAACTGATTTCACTTATTTTATAACTAGCACCTGTGTCCGTGCTTTCATCACACCGACCAAATCATTATTTAATTCCTTAACTCAGACGGTCGGCGAGGCCAGCTGATAATAGGCATATGTTTGTTCACAGCTCAAATTCCTGAGGAATGTAAAATCGTTTCCCATCGGCAACGGCAATAGCTTTATCTTACCACCGTTTGCATCGGCATTACTACCTGCACTTAACTCTCAATTCAATGATTTTCATTACAAATTCCTCGATACGCCATATTACTGATTGTTGCTTGGGTAACCATAATCGCTATAGGCGTGATACACTCTGCATCGTCTAATGGATAAATTTTCATTGCCTCTATTTTAAAACACTCATCTTTTTACAATTGCTCTACCAAGATTGTGGACATTCGTTCTGTTGCATTCGGCATCAGATATTAATCGATGTAAGCTAGTCCGTTGTACCGGTACTTATTACTTCATCTACCCCCTAAATTTGGAATCTACTCTGTTAACATTTTGGTTTTTGATCTCGTTGTGGCTGGGTTGTTCGTGATCACAACAGATTGTCTAATAACCCTTCCCACCCAATGCATTACGTAATTTTCCGTAAGGATCCCGTTTGTGCGTAGTGCGTTGTCATTTTTATTTAAATACAATATTACTTTCAAATAAAATGGATGACATTGCATTGGATCCTTATAGGAGGGAAGAAAATCCCCCTCGAAATGATGCTGATAACACCATTATCACTGATGTATTCATTTGATGATCACTCATAAATAAGAAGGGCTGTGGGTTATGATCTAGACGAATTGAATTAGCAGACACCAAAGAACCAAAGTAGATGATTTTTCTCTGTTAGATGCTCGAAGATATGGATTAACCCAAATGTTAAAATGATGATTATTTCAAACTTGAGGGTGTGTTCTTTCAGTAAAAGCAGATAAAGGTATAAATCAGTAAACCTCGTAAAAGATAACAGCAATTTCTATAGTCTTAAATAAATTTAATGTAAATACGAAATACGGAATAAAAGGGGTTTTTTGCTACCAAAAAACATCCACCAAAAAATTAGATAAACTGCCATCCGAATCCTGAGGATATTGAAATGGAAGACCTCTGCCAGAAGTTGCCTTAATGATATTGATCAATCAATACAAGGTGGATGCAAGCACTATTCGCTAATGTGTTAGCTAGCACAGGGGATGTGACAGTTATACCCAACAGAACTTTATATGGAAACTCCTACCTCTCGATGAAGCTCACAAAAATCTCGTGGTGAGCTTGTCAAGAACTTGGCAAAACTGAAGAATTTTTAGACGATGTTATATTATTAGACCAAATCTAGCGCAAGCGCAGAGGAGAGGAAATGAATAAGCTGAAAAAGAAATCAAAGCAAGAATAAAAGACTTGGAAATAGAAGAAAGTGGTAGATTGGAAGCTGCAAGTATAATTGATAGAGCATTGCGTGGTAAAGATTAACAAATAAGAAACTATCAATCAAATTTTAAATGAAGATACGACACTATCGGAAAAGTAAGAATTTTATTTAAAGAACAAGGTGTAACCGTGTTAGTATATTAACGCTATAGCATTAGCTATTAGCACTATTGTTACAAAGCATCTTGCAGGTTTAAAGTGTTGTGCCACCCAATCCTCAAGTCCAACCCCGATTGGTGGATTGAACAACAAATTAAGATATTTTTCCCAGAAGCATTGCAAATATTGGGAAAGTGGTTCTGAACTGCTGGTGCAGCACTGCCAAGGCATCACGAGGTGTTTTATGTTGGCTATTAAATGCATTGAGTTGTGCTATTGGATGGCTGTCAGAAAATGTGTGGGCTTTTGTTACTGGTGTTGTAGCTTTGGTAGTTTTTTTTGAATAAACCTCTTAAGTAGATTATTTAAAAGTAATCAAAAGCAATATATGGAATACTTGCAATCCCAGTCACCCCAACGATGATGGCAAGTTTGCCATTTTCATGTTCACGTGCAGATTTGGATATTTGGTGGATCTGGTGTTGCTATTGTAGTTGTTTGATTCAACTGGTTTAGTTGTATCAACAAATGTAGTTTGAGTTTGCATTGGTTCCACATCGATAGTCCATAATCATCAAACACTTACATGTTCAACTACAGGTGGTTGCTTCGCAGTCATTAAATACTCATCTTACCGAGTGCTGTTGTTGTTTCTGGGCTATTTGATTTCTTGTTATAACCTATATGGGTACCAATCCTCAAGTTAAGATCTGTAGGCATGGCCATGGAACTTTTTTGACCGACTTCCAAGTCTACTATTCACTGCTATATTGCAGTGAGCTTTGATAGCGATTAAACTATTTTGTAAATCTACTGGAGCCACTTAATACCAATCCTCTAATATAGACAAAAAACTGGCGTTTACATCTAGAGATGTGCCAGGTGTAGAAAAACTTGTTTTTGTTTGAATTTGTGCCCCTAAAATACATAAACAAAGTTCTCATGCTACATTGAGTGTCTCTTGCCATTCTGTTAGACCTTCTGATTTGGTAATGACCAAACCCTCCCAAGCGCCTCCTACTGGGCCGTGCGAAGGGGAGAAACTGTGTATCTAGCTGTACGAGGTTGATTTTTACCAAAAGCCATTACAAGTTGCATCTGTGTACCCTCCATGTGTATTGTGTAAACTACTAGTGTCATAGTTAACGTCTTCATGGAATTCCCGAGCATAAGCGTTCCCAACAATTACTAGGGGTAGTGACATGTTGCTTCCATTTTGATTCTGTGAACATGAAACCCGATTGCATATGCCCTCCATATGCTGACATGTTATATTATTATTCATGCATCAAGATTTTGAAATGGTGTTGGACAACTCCTTTCTTTTTGCAGCCTTCGACATCAGATAATAGAATGAAACTTATGAAAGCTTTCAATTCTACCTGTCTGTATGTTGGGTTTCATAGCAGACCACATCCTGGAGGTGCTACCACCAAATTACAAGTTTGAGTTGATTTTGCCAAAATTGCATCTGGTTTGAGTTCCAATCGTTATAGACCCCATCAGATTGAACGTGTGGTACTACTAATTTGTCACATAAATCTGGTAGATCGATGACGAATGTGTCCAGTATTTGATAATGTAATAATTATGACTTGTAAGTCTGTTTTTTGCTCAAAGACTCTTTATTGTCTGGGGGTGACCTATATACTACTTAACTTGTACTTTTTGATAATTGCTTTGAAATGCTGGTGGTAACATGTTTTTTTTATTTTAAAAACATCATCTATTTAATAAATGAATCATACTTATGAACTTAAAAAAACATTTGAAAAGTCGTTTGACTTTGGAAACAATACTATAACAGAGGGCAGGAAATTTTAAAAATGACTTTGAAATCAGCTATATTTTGGATAGGTTATTACATATTTCCAAGGTGAAAAAATTATTATATGGTTGTGTAGTGATGTTAGTGAATTTTCCATTGCCGTTGGCACTTTACAATTTGGATCGACTGGTGCATTTAATCACCAGTGAATTATCTGGGTGTACGATTAAGGTCAATAATACAATGGGAATTGAAACTTAGTTCCAGAAAATAATGCTATTAATTTTCCTGAAGATATGCAAGACTTATTTCACTTAATTACAGGTTGGGTTTTTGCTGGTGAACACATTGAAAATTGGACCATGCCACCCTTTCAAATATATTATTTACACTGTAAGCAAATTTCTGCCACCAATAATTATTAACGGAAACATCTGAAATGTTGGGTGTCATTCCATCGGGTCATTACCCATACTACGGAAGTAGGCATACATACAGAATGGAGCACTACATTGAAAAAACCGTTTGGAAAATGCAACACTAATTGATGAATGAATTCAGCATCAAAGATGCAGATGATATGATATTAATAATAGAGGGCTGCCATTGTCTAATACTTTAGAATAACTAATGTTAATCAATGATAATATTTGGAATTTCTAATACAATTAGCAACCTGCAATATGAAATTTTGAATATCACTGAGGTATGAAAAAAATTATTATGATCTAGTGAATTGGAAAATCTACAATGGGAAAATTGTACCAAATTATGTAACACCAATTCTTGTTTAATGCCTATCATGGGATAACTATTTTATGTGGGATGATTTTTCATCAACAGCCTTGGTTTGTTTGAATATTATCATAATGTTAATGATGTTTTGGGTAATGGAGAAAACAACAATCAACCAATGGGATTACAACACGAATTGATTTTACAAATGATCACCTTACTATTTCTCTGAATGGTATAGACCGATGAATGGTTTCAGGAGTACTACCGTTCTGTTCATAGTGTGTGGTCTGTTTTTGGTAGCACCAATGATGGTATGAATGTTTTATGGCAAATCTTTTCGGTGATATTCTTGTATGTATTCCAAATTACATAGCGACTATTTAAAAAATAAAACGAAACGTATAAATGACGGACATTTGTTCCGAAGTTTACCACAGAATGAGGGTGCTTTCATACCTACAAAATTGCTTGATTTAAAAAGAATAGAAGCTGAAAGAGATAAGGAGTTTCCCTATATAATAGTAAAACAAAATTATTATACTATAACTACACTAGAAACCATTTCAAAGGGTGTGGAGTTGCTACTACTTGCGCTTCAGGTATGCAGCTATTGTGGATTGATATCGTCACCATTGGATTTTTGCTCTGGAATGTGTTGCGATTCTTGTGGTGTTATTGGTGTTAGGCCAAACTGTTTCAATAAAAAACGTAAAACTAAAACTAAAAGTCATAATGAAATGAAATTTGGCTAAAAACTATTTGGGAATATATTTCACACGCACTGGATGATGGTGCTATCATTCAAGAAGAATTTCCTACTTTATTACCACAGAACTGGCCAAGTTTCATGAAATGAAGAAAGTATTAGAAGAAATAATGATAAAATCACACAAGCAGCTCTAGATAACAAAACAATAACGCAACTCTTTGCGTAGTATCCTTGCCTTTTTTGCCCCGACATGTTCCCCTTACAACGGTTGTGGCATCACCATGATGACTCAGCTGTATCAAACCCCTGCAAGATGGGTGTTGCCAACTCAACCCACAACTTGACACAAAACGACCAATCACCTACAATATTTCCTAACCGCAAGAGATGCTTGTTGCTTTGACCATTGTCAAAAGTCATCTGGGCAAGTTGAAAGTAAATCCTGAAAAATAAACTGGTAAGTAAGTGTATCTTGAAGAGTGAAGGAAATCACGATTCCTACCCAGTGAGGTCCAACGTTTTCCATTTAGTGTGGGAAGTCCCCGCGACCGTAACACTGAGTCAGCGACTGCGGCAAGGCTAATGATATGAGCACTTTAGCGAAATTTTATCACTCATAAGTGACGTGTGTCAATGCAGATAGATTGAATGAAGTGGCAGTTCTTTGAATCGGACGACCAACATCACAACCTCAACAAATGCGAAAAAAAAATCTCCTTTTTTGGGGTATATGTGTGGGGAAAGACAAGTGCATACAGGCCCGATATATTGTCAATTGAACCCCCCTCCACTACCCTGGACAAAGTGAGACATTGCTAGGTACATACAGGGTCAAATAGCATGGTGTCTTACACGTTGGTCTTTGTACCATATGTCGTTAATCGCTAATATGACTGAGGGGTAGGTCATTGCCAGTCAATCGTTTCAATTTGTACGGCAGAGTAGTCTGTGGTCCTTCAAAGTAACTGTGGGTGTACAATTTTCATATTTTCAGGACACAAAGTGATGAGGGTGCATCCATTTTTGTTTGAACCCACCTAAGTGACAATAACACTCACCTTGTATGGGGTTACAGGAGGTGGGTCATGCCAATGACACAGTGCATAAAGTTTTTTAAAATACTTGTATCAATAAGCCATTTTACCCGTCCATCAAATGTCTTATTGCCATTTTTAGGGTCAACTTTTCACAAGGTTTTCAAATCACATGTCCCTTCCTACATTGTGGGGTTGGGAATGTCTCTCTGATGGCCCACTCAATGCCCCAGCAACCTCCATAACAAATAATCTGGCTGCAATGATGATATAAAAATAGATAAAAGAACAGACATTTTTTGCAATCTATAGTGTATAGATATATATATCTAATATATTTATATATATATATATGGCATGTGAGAAATTTCTGAATTATGTGGGACAGTTAATGTGATCCAGAGGACTTCTGGTCAATTGTTTAAATGTGATATTCCGGAAACCACTTTTCACAAATGGTCACATCATGTGACTGTCAACACTAAGTGCCATGTACATGGGGAAGAAGAGAGATGATTTATAGACGCAAACCCCTACCCATTTCGACCTGGGGTACAGGGTAATGCCCTCCTTTTTCCTCAAAGAGAAATATGCGACAGATGTGTGCCCTTCCCCACTTCCAGAGCTCCTTGTCCCTTGCTTTCTTCGTCCTCACACACTCACCACCCTCTCCACTGCTTCTACACACATCACAGTTAATCCTCTCATTATGGCTTGTCTATAAATCCACAAGTAATAATTAATTCAATAGTCCAGTCCTGCATGTCAGTAATTTTTTACATCATGGAACTACAACTTTAAATGACACAATCAGATAATCAGTAGACTGAGTGCACACAGAGGAATAATTGGATTACACACACCCTCCATCCTAGGAGCATTCCAGTGCCAGGTACCATTTTCACACTGAATGGTCTGACAGGCTGTAAAAAGTTTGTGTTTATTCAGTCCCACACACACAAACTGAGAGGATTAAATTCTTCTATCGAGGGAGTGGACCAAGGTTGGATCCAGCCAAACTAAGGCTTTATTATAAGTATACACAACAAGGCAGGCAGTGGTTGAAGAGGTTAGGACGGGCCACATAGGTGTTTGATTGCATTCGCAGGACATTTCCTGGTTTGCATTTCTGCGTCAATAAACTAGTTAAATGATGGAAATTTTGAAGATCATATCACCATTTCCATTAATGTCAGCAACAACTTTGGCATCCCCTCTCGAGTAAATATAATATAGGCCGATGGAAAAATTGCCAGTTTGTCCCTCCCCCCCCCCACATTAACCTCCCATTGAGAATCCATGGTTAAATCCCAATTTTTACCTTCCCTGAGAAATGCCACTGGGATAAATGTAAAATATAACACTAATAGAGAGGAAGTATACGCAAGAAGAGGCGTTCTGCCTTGCAATAGGAATTGTCAGTGAATGCAGTTAGCAGGCTTCAAATAGGGACTACATTTTTCAAATTGTCATAAGCTGCCTAATGAAACTGGCCCGCCCCCGTGAGGGGGGGAGGTGCATACAAGACCAAAATTACCAACCCACCCGTAGCAAAACACACTACTGATCCGGCGGTACATATAGGCTGGTCACTGGTGCAGTCAATGTTCAAAATATCAGGAATAATAAAAAATGACAATTCAAGGAATTGTACTGTCTTCACTGGGGAAATATTTGTCTTGGGAGGGAGAGTGGGGAGTGGGAGAAGAACCCAGATTTTATGAAGGGGGGAACACAACACTTTGGTGGTCAAAAATATAACACTAATGAGAGGAAGTATACGCAGAAGAGGCGCATCTGCCTTCAATTATGAAATTTGTCAATAAATGCAGTGATGCAGGCTTCAAATCGGGCTACATTTTTCAATTTTCATAAGCTGCCTATGAAACCGTGGTGGGGGGGGGGTGCATGCAAGACCAAAATTGCCACCCCACCGTAACAATAACACTAATGATCAGGAGGTATATTAGGCTGGTCACTTGTGCTAGTCCAACACTCAAACATATAAGGAATAATATAAAATGACAAATTCAACGATTTGTACTGTCTTAACTGGTGGAAGTTAGTATTTGTGCTAGTTCCAATACTCAAAACATATTCAGGAATAAATGACAATTCAAAAATTGTGGTACTGTCTTCATTGGGGCGAATATTGGTTGGTTTGGTATATGGCTTGTTCTAATCTTTACAATGAATTGTTGCCAGAGATATAGGATTGTCCTATGGTTGACCTGGAATGACCTCGACTGATACCAAAAACGAAGGGGTTAATCTTCATCATGGTACAATTCACATCACTTATTGAACTTGATCGAATTTGGCATGCATTAGATATCATGCTGACGAGCAGACGTCAAATGCCAAAAGAATCAGTGTTTTAGCTGTTAGCTGTCTGACCTTCCACATCATTGAGATAGCTTGTGATAAGAAGTATCGTAATGATGGTAGTGTCATTGACTTTTTTGTTTGTGTTTCACATGATGATCTGGCCACACAAAAAAAACATGCAAAATCACCAAGGCAAAAGGTCAAATGATGTCAAAAGTCGAGAGGTCAAGAGGTCAAATGAGGAAAATGAGGTCACAGATGTATATTTCACTCAGACGAACGAACCTTTCAATTATGACAGTCTTCCAAAATGTTTCCGTGCCGAGGATATATGCGATTTGCCTTGTGGTGACCTTGAATGACCTTGACCAGACACCAAAAACAATAGGTTCATCTACACCATACATGCTACCACATACCCAATTTGATGAAGATTCTTTGCGTTAGTAGATACGTGCTGACAAGCTTTTTGAACTTTGCCCTCTCGTGACCCCGAATGAACTTGAACGGGCACCCAAAACAATAGGGGTCATCTCCCCATATGTGCAACCCACATACCTAATTTGAACTTGATACCAGTTGGGTATGATTAGAGAATCGTGCTGACAAGGTGGTCACACACACACACACACACACACAGACACACACACACACATACGCACGGTGCTATGACCGCATAGATTCCTGTTTGCCTTCGCAAGGAATTCAAAAAGGGGCTATTAAAAAAATATGAATTCAGAGTCAGGTTAAAATAGATTATAGATGCCGAAGAAAGACCCCCTCCTTAGAATCCAGATTCATATAATCTTTAGTCAACATGTGAATAAGGTATCCCTCTCTCGTTGGATACCAAGAGGGTACATACACGAGGATGGTGTCAACGAGTGCTAGGCTTTAGGGACCTCCCATATAAGTTATACTTTGAGAGAGATCCTTGGGTGAAAATAAGTACATTTAGAGAACCTGGGACGATTTTGGGGTGAATGAGCCCGGATACCAAATTTTCTATACTAAAAGTGCGTCCCGGATACAGGACGTGAGGTCACTGAGTTGGAAATTGTGTGTTTTCGAAAATTTTTGTTCTGATTTTAACAAAACTCAGTGGATATGGACTGCCAGCTGGTAGTTTAAACAACACGAAGGTCATTTCAAAGTCACAGGAGGTCACCTTTCATGAATCATGGCGATTTTCTTCTAATGTGTCGTATTTAAACAAATTTGGGGAGTGTGGACTATACAGTTGGACCTGAACACAAGTTTGGGGCATTCCAAGATCACTGGAGTCGAATGGACAATAGTTTGATGCCGCCTCCTCCAAATGAGGTCTACAAAGGTTGTTTCTGCGGGGATACACTTCGGCGGTTTACCTGTCTGCACATGTCTGGTTCTTGATGTGTCGCCAAACTTGACCCCAATGTTTCATTGACCTTTGGGCCATATTTGACCATGTGAAGGTCGAGGTCAAAACATTCGACACATAATTACACATCGTCTTGTACATTTGTTTGGTTTGAGTTCAGCTCCATCAGTGCTCTAGTTTACATATTCGTTTGAAACATGATGAATGAATTACCAGTCAGGAAGAAATTTGTGGTGGGTTATGAAGGTGGGAAGGAACAGAAAGAAAGGAAGCATACTTTTCTAGCTGGCTCCAGAAATTAACCTATAGATAAGAGAGAAAAAGTAATATTTCACAGAATATACAATAGGTGTCATCTCAGAAAATGATATTTGAAAAAGTGAAGGAGAAGTATGGAGAAAAGTAAACGGACGGAGAGAAAAGACAGAGCAAGAAGAGTGACGCAAGAGGGGGGTGGCAGGCACCCAAAAATACTAGCTATCATATTCCTCCATTCATTATCAACCCAAATACACTAATGCCCATATCTTTGTTACCCGATTACAGGAATCGGCCAGTGCACTTGAATCTTGATTTTATTGCAAGCTATTTCAGATCCATAACTTGATTTAAGGCCTATTAAAACCGTGAACCCCATCTGGGACCGATAGTGGCCGCCATGCTGTCTGGCCCACACGTTGCACGACAGGCTCGGGTTTGTAATGTACAAGTGTGTAATGATTAATTGACGCCACAGATATAGGTTATTGATCCGAGATTGACAACATCGTATCACACCCTAAAAAAGTTTAGGTATTGAATTACCTCAATAAACACTTTGAAATGCTGAACGTGGTGTCTAATGGACACGTATTGGGGGGGGGGGGGGTTTGGTTACTGTGTTATGACATTCAATATCAGAAAGGTTCTATGGAGGGTTCGCTGGCGATACCCTTATGCAACCTTTCCGGGGATGTGGCAATTTAGGTAGGTAATCTATATGTGATTTTGGATTGTATGCATTGGGGGTTGATGGCGATACTCCTATATCACATCTCTTGAAGGAGCATAATTTTCATGTTCAATCTTTCAAAAACTTCGAAAAACTTCCAGGATGGGGGGTTCGGTGGCGGTGGTACCCGTATGCCATCTTCCATTGTAATGTGTGTTTAATTTCTGTAATGATCTAATGGGACTTTGGCCAGCCTGTATGTATTGAGGGTTACTGGCGATACCCTTTTATCAGTGTCTCTTTGGAGTGTGATTGATTATATAGAACCTTGCAAAATTGGTAACTTCAGTTCGGGGGTTTGCTAGGCGATACCATTATGCCTCCTTACAGTAGAATTGTGGAGATTTCTGCGGGTAATTTCAGGGATTATAGCAAAACCGTAAAAAATGCAAAATTTTATCACTTGCATTTTGAAGGGAGCTGATTTTCATGTTAATCTTCCAGCCCAGAATTGGTAACCTTCTTTTGGGGGTCCGCGGGCGATACCCTTATGCCACTCCTATAGAATTGTACCGATATGCCATTTCCCATTGAATTGTGGCAAGTTCTGTAGGTATCTAAGGGACTTTGGCAAGCCTTGTATTTTTCTAGGGGAGATGATTTTCATGTTAATCTTTCCAGATCAAGTCATTTGATTATTTCGGCAAAATTGGGGGATTCACTGGTTAATACCCTGATAGCACTTCTTTCTTTCTTTCTTTCTTTCTTTTTTATTTCTTGTCGTTTTTTGTTTTTTAACTTTCTTTATTTTCTTTCTTTCTTTTTCTTTCTTTTTCTTTCTTTATTTCTTTCTTTTTCGTTCTTCTTTCTTTCTTTTTCTTTCTTTCTTCTTCTTTCTTCTTTCTTCTTTTTTCTGCTTTCTGTTTTCTTTCTTTCTTTCTTTTCTTCTTTCTTTCTTTCTTCTTCTTTCTTTCTTTGAAGTGTGATGATTTACGTGTTATTGATCTAACATCCCCAAGCTTATCGGGAGTTTGCTGCTTGAAATACCTTGCTACTAACAACATCTAGATTTTCTGATATCAGGGTATAGCTGTTACAGAAGAAGAATATTATCATCTAAAATTAATTATATTATCTATCAGGTAGTTGAAAACTACACTTAATTTTCCAAACCAATGAAAACAAACAGTAGATTTCAAATGTGTTGACTACGGGACTTCAATGCCCAAATAAACTTTATGGGTTATTCAAGCTGAACCAAGGAAGATGTTAAAAGGTATAATCAATAAAATCAAAAAGTATGTTTTTCTGTTTTGGTGCAAAAGATGAAAATGAAAATTGCAACATTGAAAGAGTTTGCAACTGCATTATATTGCAACAAGATGACCTTTGGATATAGAAGTGACACTTTCCAATCATGGACTGACGGGGTCCACCCAATAAGTGGACCAGTCTAGGGGAATGCATGCTGTTTTGGATTGGCCAGTGGTAGGGTAACTAGATATGTATATTACGTGTATATTGAATGTTATAGCGAGGTGGAGTAGTGTTCGTTGAAGGTGCTTGGAAGTGTACCCTCCGTCTATTTATAGAGGAAAACTCCCATTTGGGATCGATACAAATCGAAAAATATTGAGCAAGACGTAGACGAAGTGCATATAAGGGGATACCAGGTGATCTTGGTAATGATTCCTTGAATGAGCCGCTGAATGGACAAAAAGAGCGCTTTGTTATGAGCGGCCATGCTATGGATGAGACATCTACATTAGGTGACCGTGGTGCTGTGAATATCGCTCAGGTATTGGAATGACAATTGTAAATCGACAACATTCGGTCTTTAACACTAAATGAATATAGGCCTATCATCATCTATTTTAAGCAATATATTCAATTTATTTTTCATTCATGTATTATTAATAATCACCTCATATTTAAAAGTATGTGCACGTAATGTAGTGAACGACGTTAACATGTGTATAGTTCATGGAAGGACCAAGAAAGAGTGAAGACTTTTCGATCGGCTCTTGGAAAGTCAAAGATCAACGGCGACCGTCCATCACTTTAGGGCATCTGGACAGGCAATAGTTATCACTCTCCACGATTTTTTACCTGGAGGACACACCAGTGTGAAATGTTTTACTGGAGACCACCAGTGGAAACTCAAGACCAACGCACATAAATCGATAGTTTATAGAAAAACAGACAAAATAGATATGTGTAAATTCAAACAAGATTTATAGCACAGCATAATACGTGACTATTCGAAAGAACAAGCCAAATGAAATACTAGGTAACCTTGGGAATGTTTTTTTGAAGTATTGAACAAACACGCTCAATCCAAAAGAAAAAAAAAAAAACGCGCGAACAGCCCCAAGTTCAGCACACTTGGTCAACGGTGAATTGAAATCAGTGAAGCAATTGAAAACGGAACAAGGCCCAGACGGTTAGGGTTCTCAATAACGACAGGCTCGCATGTAGAAAACGGGTCGTAGTAGAAATGCAAAAAGGAAATATTTTCATGATGCCATTACTGAAAAACGAAGGCAACCCCAAAACAATGGCAATCCTACGTAATGTTCAATCAAATAATGCTGTGTATATGGAGGCTCAACATTCACCAAATCTTATTATGGTAAACATAGGGGGCGCGTGGACCGTTTGAAAACGTGGGGGGGGGGGGGGACACATTCGAATCAATATGACAACTAAGAGGAGCGGACACCATAGTTGACGCGAAGCGTACAGAAGAAAAAAGAAATGTCAGTTTCCCTCCCTCAGATCGACGGAAACGGGCCTTGCCAGGCTCAATAGCAATCATAAATGGTGATTTGAGGGGGAGTAAAAGAAGGACAAAAAAGTGTCATTGTGCATAAAAGATGGATTTACGAATATCACCACATGGTATTTTTTATTACTTGTCTCCTCTGGCTTTGTTTGCGGGGGATCCAGGGTTCTACCAAACGGTCTCTGGTTGGATCGAAGGAAAAGCCATAGGCGTACGGGGTCCACTCCAATTTGAGAGGAGAACTGTTGAACTAATTCACTCATTGAAAAAATACATGGCGCGAGCGAAGCGCGCGAAAAAGATCTGCATGTTTCCGGGGATTTTATCAAAAAGCTGCAGAAAAATTCCAGGCAATTTTTTTACACTTTGCTTTTTTCCTCCCAAAATGTCCACGAATTTTCGCCCCCCCCCGAATGGTCATCCAAGAAAAATTGGGGAGGGGGGAGGGGGAGAGGAGGCGGGGCAGTCTGCCCAAGGCTTTCGAAAAAACAAAATGATCGAGTGTGACAAAATGGTTCGAAGTATTACATCGCATATTTAGCCACAACGACCCCTGGAAGAAAAAAACGCCATTGCGCGCGGAAAAATTATACACTTTCGGCTATTCGATTTAACATTGCAGGAACTCGGATTGAAATCCTTGTAATCCTTGTAAGTAATACTCCAACTCGGCCCTATCGGGTCGATCGGCACTTGGAATTAGTGGAACTTAGACAATTTCCAACGCGATTATTGTTGGTTGGATCAAAATTGAAAACAGTTTGAATGATACACAAAACGGGCATGTGCTATTCTTTTTTTATACGGTTCGGAAAAAAAGGTGGGGGGGGGGACGATATGATTAACCCCCCCTCATTTGAAAGTGGGGGAACATGTCCTCAGTCCACAACTGTTGACGACCCAGTAAACAATAATGAAATACAATGAAATGAGAATATGTGCAGATTGCATTCATGAATCTTTCATCGGTTATCATGCAATATGTTACCATTGATAAAATCCAGGTGACCCTGATTTGTATTTTAAGATTCAAACCAGTATCATGCCTCTATGCATGTTCCCCGGGCGAAAGTTTTGATGATCAATCACTGGATATACATATTCGATAGAACACAATGCACACAAAAATATAACGGGGGTTCTTCTCCCGCATGCGAAACAACGTTGTGGGAGTCCCCAGGGGCGATTAGTTGATTTATTATTCTAATATCATTGAAACACTGATGTACAGGGATGTATACATGCGGATGACCACTCTATGTGATGAGTGAGAATTCAGGATCAGAACAAATCAATCGTCAGATATGCCGTCATTACAAATGGTGGTATGGTGAAGGTCAACAGATGGTTAGGAACGCAGATAAAACCCAAACGTGATCTGTATGTAGAGGTGTTAATGGATGCATCCTGACAGATGTTGAAAACAGAAAGCTGCGGGGTTTACACATTACACACGATATCTTGGGATGCCATGTGGTGACTATGTTATTCAGGATGCAATTTTTTTTTTTTTTTTTTTTTGTAGAATAGCATGATCGAGAAATCAGTCATTTCAGGATGAAGATACCATAATTTCATACTATAAAGGATAATTTTGCCAATCGGATGTACTGTAGCCTTCATTTGAGTGGAATTGCAATAGTGGCAATATGCAAAGAAGGATTATTGGATTGCACAAACATGCAGCAAGGGTCCTAAGGGGGCGCGCACTTCCAACAAAAGGAGAAGTAGTAGAGTAGTGACTATCATGACTGGCGTGGCAATAATTGACCCAAAGAATTCAAGACAAAAGAGATTAACCTGCACAATGGAGTAACCCCGGATTCTTGAGGAATGTTTGAATTTACTAATATCCATGCCCTATGGGCTAATGTCTTGCACATCAACGGGCCCGTTTGTAAAGGGGAGCCAATGACTATCATAGAAGAAGGCGCCTTGTTGATGTCCTCCCTGCTACACGACCACCAACCATTTGATTGCGGGGGAAGGGGTTATTGATTTGTCGGGAGGGGAATGTGCAGCACTAAAATACCAACTGAGGTACGTTTTGCACTGTTTTGTCGCAACCTTTTTTGCGAGGAGCGTCCGAGCCCTGTACAATATATTCAGACGCATGATGAGTTCGTTCAGCGGTGGGTATTAGTTTGGATTGTTGAATGCTGCCTGCCGCCTTTTCAGGAGACGGGCGACATTTTTTCGCCGAAAGGTGGGGTTTTGGGGATGCTTTAGAATTCTGGAGCAGGTTCGAGAGTAGTCATGAAAAGCCTCTGCCACGGAGCGACGCCACGATGGGGGGGGGGCATATTTTTTACCGACGAGTTGTGAACAAAAATGGCACAAGTGAAAATTCAATCAATTCCTTGAAGACACGTTCGAGCGTGTTTGATTCTGGTCGGTAGGCGGGGGTCTGCTTTAGTCTGCCCCTCCCCTATGCTTCGAAATTACAGGAACTAGCCCCTTGAACCGACGTGGACATAGGCTAATGAAACTCCTTAACGGCAGGTGCCACATCTTGTGGTTCTACTGCGGAGGGACAGTTATTGTATCAAAATGAAATGATTGGAATATCAGCTTCCTCATTTTCAATGTCGAATTCGGATCGCTGGCAATAGTAGACTGAAATAAACGGATTCAATGAGGGAAATCGTTAATTTCGACTGAAAACGACAGACTCAAAGTGTAGATGAAATCGTTCAAGTTTGATGAAAAAGTGGATCGTTGAAATATTTTCGTGCGGCGATGCTCCGTATTACGTTTCCGTGGAATTCCTGAGAAAAATATATGTATCCCATAACTATTTCCTCCAGACTTTCATTTTGTAAAGTATCAGCCTCTCCACCCGTCGCTGTTTTTCGAGTTTCCGTTCAAAAATCCATTCCCAGTACAATTAAAACCGCTTCAAGGTCAACTACCAACTGTACAAGGAGACGCTCCCGTGGGGAGAAGAAGAGAAGCGGCTTGATTTTTATGTACGTGAACCGTCCGATCGATCAAGTTTCACTTGTCAACCGTTCAAGGGACTGGAACTTCTAATTGAACGCTGTGCACCTGCTTCCTGGACCACATGAGATTTGACTCTGGGAATATCTATGTGCTGGTTGATGTGAAATCCCACTAGTCCAAACATTCCGTTAAAATTTACGGACTCTAATGTATTCCGTTTATCATGGATTATATTACTGTCAAAAACCTGCTTATGTTGTAGCATTCTCCTGGTAGTCGGTGAGCCTAACGGTCAGCCACGGCAGAACCACACTATTGATTGGAGGTGACGGTGCGCCATAAAATAAGAAAGCAATTGAAGGAATGATCATCTCTTTTTCTTAAATCAGGGCCTACCGATTGAAAAGAGGGGAGCATAGGCATTATCTCGAGAATGTATCTGAACTAGTGTAGATATATTTACTCAGTCCGAAACAAGTTGAAAATGATGCAAAGTAGTCCATTTTCAGCTGGTGGCAAAAACGAGCAAATGGACGTGGCTAACAGTGCGGCGTAGCAGGGGCGGCGGAGGTTTCGAAAAGTGGGGGGGGGGGGGGGACACATACGAAGGCAAATGACCATTCGAAGCGAAGCGCCACCATTGGTGGGCGGAGTGCACCCCGGAAATTTCAGATTTTTATTTACCTCAGGTCGATCGGAAAAGGCACTTGCCAAGCTCAATAGCAAACATCTACATGTGTGATTTGAGTAAAAGACAAAAAAGTCGTCATTGTGCATATTAAGATGATTACCGAGTATCCAAATCGGTTTTTTTATATTTTTTTATTACCTTTCTACCTGCTTTGTTTGCGTTGCTCCAAGGGGTCTACACACGACGGGTCTCTGGTGAGATCGAAGGAAAAAGCAATAGGCGTACGGAACCACGCCAATTTGGGAGAAAATTTGCTACCCTAATTTTACAAGTCGGTCATGACACTACCGGCGAGGCGCGCAGGAGGCCAGAGCGGCCGAAAAAAAATGCATGTTCTCCGGGCATTTTATCGAAAAAAGACGCGAAAAATCAGGCAATTTTCCACTTGCTCTTTCCTTTCCATATTTTCACGGATTTCCACCCGAATTTTTCATCTCAGAAGAAAGGGGAGGGGGGGGGGGCAGTAGGCCACAAGGCTTCTGAAATTAATCGGGTGAACGAATGATTCGAAGCATAAGCTTACATCGATATTTATCCTACAACGCCGGGAAGAAAAATCCATTGCGAGCGAAAACACCTTGAAACAAATTATGCACTTTTGGCTATTCCCGATTCAAAATTCGAAGAATTCGGTATGACAGCGTGGGTAATCCTGCCATTCGGCCATAGTGGGGTCCAAATCTCCACCTGGGGTACGCATAGTGGACTTAAGACGTTTCCAACGCGATTATTGTTTGGTGAGACAACAAATTGAATCAGTGGTTCCCAACCTTTCTTTTTCTCCCCATTCCCCTCTTTGCCTGTCGCTTAAAACCGCTTCCAAGGTCCAAAATTACAAAATGGTCCAAGGGAAGGCTCCGTGGGGAAGAAGCGGGCTTGATATTTTTGTCCGTGAACCGGCCGATCGCCCAGTTCACTGTTGGCCACCGTTCAACGGGACTGGGAAATTCTAAGAAACGAGGTCCCGCTCCTGGAAACATGCCTATTTGATCAGTGGCGACTCTCTATGTAGCGGTGATGTGAAATCCACTATGTCCAAAAGTCCGTCCCATTTACGACTAAGGTTTTCCGTTATCATGGTAATTATATTAAGGTCCAAACCTGCTATGTTGTTAGCATTCTCCTGGTTAGTCGGTGAGCTCAACGGTCAGCCACGGCAGAGAACACACTATTTGAGTGGAGGTGACGGTGCGCCATAAAATAAGAAGCAATTCAGGGAATGATCATCTCTCTCTTAAAGCATGGCCTACCGATTGAAAGATGGGGAGGAATAGAATATCATTTCGAGAAAGTATTTGAACTAGTGTAGATATATGTATTCAGTCCGAAACAGTTGCAATGCATGCAAGTAGTCCATTTCAGTGGAGGAAAAACGAGCAAATTGATGTGGCTAACCGTTGCGGCTTAGCCAGGGGCCGTCGGAGACGGTTCGAAAAGTGGGGGGGGGGGGGGGACACATCGAATGGCAAAGACCATCTAGCGGGCGGCCACCATTGGTTGGCGCGGTGCCAATAAGGAAATTCAGGATTTTTATACCTCAGGGTCGACTTGGAAAACGGCCAACTTGCAAGCTCCAATAGCACCCAATAGATGTGTGATTGGTAAAAGACCCAAAACAAAGTCGTCATTGGCATACTAAGAGATTTACCGAGTATCGGCAAAATGTTTTTTATATTTTTTATACCTTTGCTACCGGGCTTTGTTTGCGTTGGATCCAGGGGTATACCGAACGCGTCTCTGTGGTGAGATTGGAGGGAAAAGCCAGAGGCGAACGGGACCACTCAAATTTGGGAGAAGAAAATTGTACCCTAATTTACAGCTCGTCATTGGACCACTACCGGCTGCGCGCGCGGACAAAGCGCGCGAAAAAAAATGCATGTTTCGGCATTTTATCGAAAAGACGCGGGAAAAATTCAGGCAATTTTACACTTGCTCTTTCTTTCCCAATTTTTCACGAATTTCCACCCGAATTTTTCAATCTCAGCAGAATGGGGAGGGGGGGGGGGCAGTAGGCCCCCCAAGGCTTCTGAAATTAATCGAGTTTTGTGAACGAAAATGATTCGAAGCATACATGCATATTTGCCTACAACGCCTGGAAGAAAAAATCCATTGCGCGCGAAAAACACTTTGAACAATTATGCACTTTGGCTATTCGATTAAAATTCGAGAATCGGTATGAAGCGTGGGTAATCCTTCCATTCGGCCATAGTCGGGCCAAAATCCCACCTGGGGGGCCGCAATCATGGACTTAAGAGATTTCCAACGCGATTATTGTTTGGTTATTAGACCAAAATGTGAATCAGGGGTCACAACCTTTTTGATTGTCTTTTCCATTTCCCTCTTTGCTTTCGCGTGAAAGCCGTCTCCTTATGACATACATTATAATTGAGGGTTTATAGATGGGGAGATGTGGAAAGGGTTTAAACTTGCTATGTAATGCGTTGTAAATAGAAGAATTCCCCAACTTGAAAAATCCTGCAAAAGATTACCTTGGGATACATTTTTCTCTCCCCTGAAATCGAAATTTCCCTATGGTTGGGAACCATGGTTTTAGAGTTGATACCAAAACGGGCATGTGCCTATATTCAATTTTATCACGGTCCGGAAAAAGTGGGGGGGACAAAACGCTATGATATGTCACCCCCAATTTTGAAAGGGGGGGGGACATGTTCCCCCGTCCCCCACTGTTGAGCCAGGGTTAGCGCATCAATCGCCACATTAGAACTACTACGGGCATCCTCGCATATTCATAATAGGGCCCGCAGTAACATGCAGCAAGGGTCATGATGGGGGACGCGCCACTTCCAACAAGGGCAGTAGAGTAGTGACGTATTCAATGAAATGGCGAGGAAATCAATGACAAAAAGAATTCAGAAAGAGATAACACCGACTCACTGGATTAAACCCGGATTATCTGAGGGATTGTTTGAATTTACCTCTAAAATAGCCATGCCTGGGGGCACTGTCGCAAAATCAAACGGCCCGTTGTTAAGGGGAGCAAACAGAGACAGGGACAGGACATCGCAGCAACAGGGACAGGAGACCAAACGGATAGAGGCTGTGTTGGTGGCTGCGGTACTCAGGGCCCGGGTACAAAACGGAGAAAGAGACAAAGGCCGATTGGCAAAAAGAGTGTACAGACAAATGGGCAACAAAACCGTACACCGGCAATACTGACGACAAGTCCCAGATATAACGCCGATACAGAACGCCTATCGATGGATGCAGCAAGCTACAGGGCTCAAGATAGAGACGGAGGCACTGGTAACAGCGCCCTAAGATCGGGCCCTGGCCACCAAGTGTCACAGGCGAAAGTCACCCGCACATCGTGTGACCCGAAATGTCGCATAGGCCACCAGAAAGAAGAAACGGTGGCTCTTATAAAACGGCCTGGCTCGAAGATCCTGGAGTCTGTATAATTCGAGGCATAACAACGTAGCGGCCCGCCCAACTACACAAGAGATATGTCAGCACTAAGGGATCTAGACGGAAAAGTGACAATACTGGCTCACAATCCGAAAAACGAAAAGGAACCGGAGGAGGAAAACGAGGAAGCTTGGTTGTCTCTTCTATCGTTCATACCATATGTGTAAATTTTCAACGAGATTCAATGTTGTTATATTTGTAGGGGCGGGAAGTGGGTTATTCAAGGTCATCGGTCAGAGGGGTTGTAAAAGGTCATTGTCCCGGGTAGTAACAAAACTATTCCTGTTCTTGCTAATGCTAATGACCATAGTACTACATTCTGTCTTTTCGCCCGTTGTGTCTTGTTACCATATTTTCCCCATCACAGTCTTAATATTTTCCTCTTTAATGTCTTGCGTGAGGCAAAGAATGTGTTGTATGTATGTATATATGATATGTATGTGTGTGTGTATGACGTATGCCTCGTTGAAGTTGTGTGTTTGTGTGGTAAATGGCTGATTTGGGTGCTTTAAGTAGGCATCGCAGGGGTGTGTGTATGTTGTAAGATGCTGATTTGGAGTGCGGGATGAGGTATTATGTATGTTGTATGTATAACATCCATAGTAACGCGATAAATGCTCAACGAAAAGGTCACATAAGATTATCAGAGTACGAGTCGCAGGGTATGAAAAAACCAAAAAAAAACAGGCCCTCATACTGGCGGTAGGTGGCCAGATTGAGTGGACAATCCTATTGCCTTGGGGTAGGCGTATATCACCTATGGTCAGCAAAGATCAACAGTTTAGAGATGCTGAGGACTTTACTTGGTAATGTACGTTAACCAATCAAATGATTGATTCATTTTGAGTTCCAGGTAAAGTCGGTTGTGTTCAGACAGTCAAAGTCTGCAGTTCTAGTTTAAGGCCGCCTGGGGCAAGGAGGTGTGATACTGTCAATAATGATGAGTGATAAATAATAATAATAATAATAATAATACAATTATATTATATTATGATTTATAATACTAGAAACAGATGGAAAGAAATATGAAAATCACCTGCCAATGATTCCTAAATTGTGGTCTTAGATCTTTTCACAGAGTCAGGCAGACTGTTCAAGAATTTTGCTGCAGATTTTGTCAAAACGACGGTTTCCCGGCAAGATAGTCCTGGTAGGGAGTAACAAATGGTAAAGATCAGGCTGTGGAATCCATTGTTGCGGTTGGGTGTCCGAGGTGGATGTGAAATACATATTACGGAAATAAACGTTCATTTCACGAGAGAACACAAAATGGGAAGACCATAAAAATGCAGCAGACGACGTTATTGTCGTGATTAATTTGAGGAAGATTATTCCATATAAATTCATTCGCGGTGATAGCATCTATCCATATGATTGGTAAATTCTGCTTATTTTGCCTATGCATGGTGGTGCTTCATCTAGAAATGTTTTTGCTCTGTGGCACCGACAGCTATCTTTTGCGAACTAGGAATGGACCAATTCAGACACTGGCCCTGGGTCTCAATGGATTCGCATTTTCCAATGCGTACCGGACCGGATAAAGCAAAACATATGGACTCCTAGCCTTAGACTTGCAGCGCACCGACCGAGCAAGTATGTATCTTGGAAGCTCCTCCTCAGTATAGCAGGGAACATACCCTTTGAATGATTCAAAAGTGCACAGCAGCACTTCAAACTGCCAACGATATTGGCGAGTGATCCAGTGCAGCTCTCTCAGAACGGGCGTGATGTGTTACCGCTTGCGCTCGGAGTCTGCATGACCGCACGTGCTGCGCTGTGATGAAGACGCTGGAGTTGATTTACGGTAGCTTGTGGAAGACCAGAGTAATGAGGATTACATTATTCAAGACGTGAGGTCACGATATATTTATAATGTAACGTAAGCTAGTCCTGCCAGGGCAGAGTGATAGTGTTATAAGGTCCGCAAAGTAGGTGGGAGCCAGAGAATTTACACACTAAAATATTATCATCACACCTGTATCCGACAGGTAGCCAATGTAGCCGAAGGAGACAAGGGCCCACAGGACAAGTTTAGACTGCCTCAATTTGAATGGTTGTAGTTAGAAAGTCATGTGCATTGCACACCAGAGGTAAACATATTACAATAATCTAACCTAGGAAAAACAAGAGCCCTAACAACATGAACGGATCAACTGATGAACCTTTGTACCCTATCGGAGAGGGGGAACATTAACAAAATATCACTATAATCTCGTCTAAGTTGATAAGATTCGCTTACAAGAGGGGCAGTCTAGAGAATCCTTCCCCTCGATTTCCAAAACCATTATGCCCTTCTCGAGGGTCTATAGGCAGATAGGCGGGCGTGAAATTCACAGGGAATATAGCTCTTAGATTCGCTTACAGGAGGGGCAGTCTAGAGCGTTCTTCCCCTCGATTCCAAAACCATTATGCCCTTCTCGAGGGTCTATAGGCAGATAGGCGGGCGTGAAATTCACAGGGAATATTGCTCATCGATTGCGCCTCAGCATCGCTGAGTCGGCACAGGAGGCGCCGGCGGGAAGCGGCAGGAGAGTTGGAGCTGCTGTACGCCCATCTGCCAATAACTGTATGGCCAAACCAACCGATGAGAGGCAGCAGCGATTTATGACGAGTTTCCCTCTGTCAGAAGTTGCGTTAAACGTGTCGGGGAATTAGACCTCAACCCAAATTCTAAGATTTTTCAACATGGAAGGATATTGGTTCAGCCAAAATTATCGGCTAGCAGCTCAGTTCTGTAAATGTCCACAAAGAATCGAATCCGATTAATGTTAACAATAATTAACTACTTGGATAACCACCAAATCACAAATAATATGAATATGAGAGGGTCGGCAGGAGTGGCTCTAGTTTGTGCTCGGACATCTCCACTATACTACAGCCTAATGTTGGAACATAGGTTTCTTCATAGGAATGTCATATGTATTCCTGTCATTTGTTAGCTCAAACCAGCTATGATGTGAGAATGGATCTGCATTGTCACTAGTCTATCAATCTACTATCAATCTTCTAAATCCATCCATCTTAGACTATCTATCCATCTATCTATCTATCCAGTATGTCAGCAATTGCCTTTTTGGCTCCCAAACAGTCATTCTGCGACGGATGTTGACCAAACTGGACACAATGTTCATTGACCCATGGGATATGATTGGCCATGTGAAGGTCAAGATTGAAGGCCATTAAAGGGCAAATATAGGCCACTATGTGTAGAATTTGAACTTCATGTATGACGTATCAGTATTCTAAGTTAATCCTGTAAATTCTGAATTATTTTGTCCGGACCTCTGACAATGCGTAGTGAAGCACAGTGGCACAGGTGCAGAGGCATTTTGGAAATTTCAGCAAATCGGCCTCTATGAAATGCTTCTTCTCTGGAGTTGAAATCCGAAATCATTGATATTGACTTTGGTATAATTATCAATAATAATTATTTTTTATATCAATAAACTGCCTCGATGTTAAAGCTTACAAATTCCAGGAGGGTCTGGGCATTGGGTTTGCCGAAATAATTCATATGAGAAGGTAGCGAAGCAGAAAGTGGAAGGTCCCAGGCTTTCCTAAATTAGCTACCTATGGGAGGTTATTAGACCTGATTGGTCCGTGTGTTTCCCATGCCTGACATACCTACAAATTCGGCATTCCTTCCCTGTTTATCATGGTGGCTGTTTCGAAGATCGAAAAAACAGCCTTCATTTGAGTTAGAAAAAATAAGATTTCAATCAAAATTCCTGCAATTTTTTAGCTCAAACCAGCCAGCTGGTTGAGCTATTGGATTCTGCATGTAAAGTCATCTATCACTCTACCTATCCGTGTGTCAACATTGCCTTTTTGGATCCCCAAACAGTCATTTTTCGATAGATGTTGACCAAAACTGGACACAATGTTCATTGACCCATGAGACAGGTTGACCTTGCTAAAGGACAGGTTCAATGCAATTAAAGGTTTCCACTTGCCCCGTCGGCCCATTTACCTGAAAAAACTCTACACAATGGTACTTGAAATGCATTCGCCTCCACCAAGATTCAATTGATGTTCATGAGGGCCATAAGGTGTTGCCTTGGGAATCTGGGGTCCAGTTTGGGCCATAGAGCCCAATATATGAAATACTGCAAAATTTTGTATCTCCAACAAATTCTTGCAAAATTGCTGATGTTTCAGTCATAATGATGATCCACTAGCTGTAACTTCAGGATGCCCAGGGATTTGCAGTAGGACCCAAGGCCCACTTCTCACTATGGTCCCTGTGGCCCATTATGGGAATGTCTATAGACTGATAGACATCTTGGGCAATATGATCATGGTAAAAAGTTTTTACAGGCACAATAGGTCATTCTTTGAAAAACTACCTTTCTTGACATCATGATCTTGAACATTTATCACATAATTATACATCTGTCCCCGGTAAATTTGTGCAGTTTGAGTACAGCACAAGGTGCTCTTGTTTTTTTTGTCGGAGACATGAACAACCAATACGTCCCATTTTTGTTGTGCCGACTACGGGTTTGTATTGTTACATGACGAGTATACTGGCTCGACATGGCGGTTCTGTAGCCATTTCCGCGTAGATGCATTAGCCTTGCAAAAATTTAAAAATCATTATACCTGAGGCTAGGGTGGTCTCGCGGTAAAACCTCCGACGCTCGTAATCCAGGAAGTTATGGATTCGAGTCAGGTAGTGCCATTCGCAAAGGTATAATTCTCGCACCTGCCTTCACACCATTGGGAACCTGTTTAAGATCCTGCGAGTACACCGGCGCGGAGTACAGCCACATTACTCTCCCGGATTGTCGGAGTGCGACCTGCGGAAAGTGCGCTCCGTAAGACAAAATCATTTGGTACAAAGTACCGGGTTGTTGTTAGTTATAGAGTTTCCTATCAGCTGGTCGTATTTATTAGGTACTCCAGTTCTATTGACTTAACCGCTTTAAACTGCATGAATGGCCGTCATCTCGGTCACATTAACCCTATACAAGATAGGTCACGAACTGACGCATGCCAAAGTATTCGAGCTCGGTTTTGTAAAGGTTGTCGGGTGATCGGTGAAGTTAGGTTAGGATCTAGAGCGCACGGATCAACCAAGGGTTACCTGCCCCTTAACCGTCTATCACAGGAAGGGGGGGGGGGGCATGTGAATATACCCCAAAGTTCCGAGGGTACATGGGTACGAAGCTTCAAGTCTTGGTGAAATAAACTAAATGTTGGTCTAATAGATGGATGACTGTCTTAACTATACGCGAAAGACGCCGAATTGTTTTGCGATGTCATAGGCCGACACGTGGAGTCAGGAAGGCAAAAAGAAGAAAAGAAAAAAGAAGAAACGAAGCAAACATTATGGGTTTTCAAATTCCAACAGTCACGAGCGTTTTTCCCTCAGGTGGAGGTACTTGCAGTTGCGATTGGCCGAGGGTCCTAGTCTTACGTTAGTCGTGCATCACAGGAAGATTACTCTTGGATGGCCACTCAATAATTGAAAAAAAAACCCGAAGTGAGGTTTCCGTGGTAGGGCCCGTGTCCATTCTACCCAATCGAATTCCCATTATGATGGCAATGAATCATTCCAGTCTATGCATTGGTCAGAAAAATCTGAACATTCACATGGACATTCACCTACTTTTATCACCGAATCTATATGCTATGCAAGTCCGTGATGTATTTCATAATGGAGAGGAGCAACTTAATTATTTAAATAAAAAATATGAATGAAATTAACTCGATAAGGGCGCTATCCCAGAAACTTCGAGCGATCGACTGTGGAAATTCCTCACTGTCGGGGGTTTCCGCTAACCATTTATCTCGGTTGCATAGAATTCAGAATACTACTGCCTAGAGTAGTTTTGCAGGGTTGAGACACGAAATCATATCACCCCTATTCTTAAAAGAGCTTACACGTCTGCTGATTCGACCTCAACGAAATCCCTCTATAGAACTAGACGAGGAGACAGGAGGCTACTACCAAGGTCGAAAACTGACCTAATTCCGTCCAATGTTTCTTAAAAGCTACCTCAACGCAATCTTACCCCCACGATCATGGTTGTCGTGGACTCGATTCTACGGTCATCCCGACACGTTACCAACCCATCGACAGAGAGCCTCCACCTACCATCTCACTCCCCCGTTCTCCTTGATGCTCCTTCTCGCTCTCCATTCATCTACCCTTCCCAACTATTCCCTCTTTCCTCGGTCCCCCGCTGCTTCTAGCCATTGGTAAAGGGCTTTTCGCCATTGCTTTCCGACATACACGCCGGCCACGGCGCCAGCTAATTTTCCCATCCCTCCGATCTGTCCGTACCTCGGATCTGTCGGCAAGCAGCCAACGGCCACGGCAGATATAACAGGCATTCATAGTAGAGTAATACATACGCCGAGCAGACCAACAGGGTCTACCGATGGTGGTCAGATCAGTGAAATTTGATGTACGCTTTTGGGGGGATTACAGAAACCCTTTTGTTTCAGGAAACAAATTGGTTCGGACTGAAAATAAATGAAAAAAGATAATTTTGGCCAAATTTAGTTGTGAACAGTTTATCCGATCCCCTAAGGAATTGAAAACTCTATTTGGCATGTGTGTTCCCCAGGATTGAGTACAGGGAACACCCGTGGGTTGGGCAAGGTTCGCGGCCACCTGAGGTAACAGCAAGCCACGCCGAAAATTCGGTCTGATCCAAAGTAAGGTACCCTGTGTAAGAGTGATGTGTGAGGAGTGATAATTTAGCCAATTTCAGCTTGTAAAAACTAAACATGATAAACATGAATCACTGCAATGAAGCCGATCATTAGATCATGACTAGGTATTTGTGTCACCCAGACACAGTGCGTCGCAAGGAAGGGGGGGGGGCGAGGGCACGTGCCCCTTCGAAAAACCTTGTGCCCCCGTGGTGCCCCAGCTGTTGAGATTTGGATTTCGAAAAAAGATATGTAGCAGTTTCGACTCCCACTGAGGTTTGATATAGACTGGCTAATTGTGGTTGTTTTTTATGACAAGAAAGCAGAAAATTATGCCAAATTTGCCTCGAATGCACTAAAAAGTGTACAAAGGTCGTGCTTCGCGCGTGGTATTATCAGATTACTGGGGCATTCGTCCGTTGCCTCCTGCCCGTCTCCCTACAATCCCCGCAAGCTCTATGGGAAATGTCTGCCGCATTGGCCCCCCCCGCCACGCTTATACATATCTGTGAGGGTGAACATTACAACAACATGCTCATTGACCTTGAAAACTACAATCAACCTCTTTTGAGTTACCAACCTTCCTAGCCTTTTGTCCGTTTCTCTTCCTCTCTCAACCCGACCGCAATTTCGAACTGGCAGTAGCATAGGCTATCAGACTGCTGAGATTTTCAATGCTGGTTTTTAGTCTTCATGGACTAGTTATAGTGCTTCAGGTACACTCTACTCGGAATATCCCTGCTCTCAAGCTGAAAGTTTACTCATGGTGGGGACAATGGAGCTAAAATCTGGCTAATGTGGCCGCTAAATTTTTGCTGGGCTCGCTTGTTTTATTCAGAAGTGCCCTGGAAATACGGAACATTTTTGCGCGCTCGCAACTTGTGTACGTAGTAAGGATGCAGTAATTGTTGAACAATTCTGGCCGAAAATTCCGGGGCAATGATAGGACGAAGTCCGTCAAATATCCAATCATTCCACCGTTACAATTTGTATCATTCATACAAGGCCCAGTTTTGAAATTTGGTACATGCAGTCTAAAATGCCCGGGAAAGGCCATCTCCGGCAGCTGGGGCTTGCACAACCGAATATTTTCCAGTGGCTGAAAACTAAAGATTAAAAACTAAGAAAAACTAAAACCAAAAATTCCTTGTACGATTCGCTGCCAATCATGGTTGGCGCTTCCGCTTAGATAGTATTCTTGGGCCGCCTAGTATGTCTGTTCCCCCCCCGCCCCCCTCCCTCCTCCCGTCCCCCCCCCCCCCCTCCCTGATGATGCCCTCCCGGACGAAAGTTCTGGTGACGTCACTGTGATTACATGACATTATTTGGGGAGTGAGAGGTGAACAGGGGTCGAAGCTGGAAAATCCTTGTAAATTTCTCTAACGGATGAAGTTCCGATATTTGAGCTGATTAAGTCGGAAATTTAGTGTGTAGCTGGTGCTAAGCTGTCTTATCATTTGTTCTGTCAATGAAATCATGATAAATCTGGCCTTGCACATGCACAACTGTAAGCAGGCCCGTCTGCATAGTTTTCATTTAGGGGTAGGTTTCACTCAGTATTCAGAGAAACGTTCATCAGCGAATCATCCGTCAATAAATACGGGCAGCTCCTACAATATAGGTTATATGCATGACCTGGAAACAGCTACAACTTTGAAATTGAATTTCGATCATCAAGTTGAAATTCTTCGAACTGTACAATCGTACAACGCGCGATGCCCGTATTTGTAATGTAAAAAGAAAATGCTCTCACAGCACTCACTACACATTGCCTGAAGGAAGACGAAGTGAATTTACCCTAGTTTTAGTAGTTTATAGTTGGAGCTCGTATACACCAACATGCAATGATTTGTCGTCAAAACCAACAGCACATGCAGATTTTAGCTGTACTTGGAGATCGAAATGATGGGCGGCTATTATAACAGGTAAGTGAGAGTTATGTCCCTAAGAATTCTTTTTCGTGAAACTGCTACCTAACACTCTACATTCCTGACTCTATGAGATAATTGACCTCGATCGAGGATCTGTTATCTGTATCCTTCACACTAACAAAACACCCTCATCTGGTTATCGCGTACGTGTGCACCAACAGCCAAACACGAATCAACTGCAAAATGGCATTAGCCGAGAGCCACTTTAGATCAATAGCGCCCAGTTTTGATTTTATTCTTTGCCAAAAATTTTATTCTGTGCCTAAAATTTTCTATATGAGGGTCTTCAGATGTTAGGGAATACTACACATTGGTCCAGGTGTCTGGACGTATCAACCATTGAGCTATTCTATTAACTGGGACCCCAGGACATCAGATGATCAGAGTACGTATTGTGTGCCCTGTCCAAATTTCGTCAGAGAACACAAACTTAAAGTGAGATGGCACCCTAGTGGTGTGTAACATCGTGAAACACGTCCGGTTTGTTCATTCTCTATCAGCGCCTTTCTTCGACCAGGACCCCCCGAAAATAAAACCCCGTCGTTGCTCCAGTAGTAAAAATGGTATATCAAAGTGCAAGATTCTGCAACTACTTCAGTGAGTGTTACCTGTTTCAGAAAACGTCGCAGGAAAATCGATGGGAAGGGAAACGATCTATCGTAAGCACAGGGAAAACACACGATTAAATCGGGAATACGAATCGCTTGCGTCTGGCAGAATTCCCACCATCTAGGCGTAAATTGACATTACTGGTGAACTAGAGCTCATTGTGAAGCTCGAATTAAAGGAGGATGTCAAGCATATTCCCATATTCTTACGTGTAGATTGCGAACCATCTCGCCCGAATCACATGTCACTGTAGCACTACTATAATTGAAAGCGCTGTCACATGTTAGCCAACATAGCAACAGGGTTCATACTGACTTCTGTTCTGTATAGGAACTTAGGACAGCATGTCTGGGGCTTGGTATCAACAGATAGGCATGATGCCCATGTGCTACATGGGTGTAGAGAATAGTGTTACTGTTTAGAGATTAGGGTGTTTGTTAGGGATTGTTTTTGATTTCCTTGACGAAGTCCAGAAGAATCTATGCAGTTCATTGAAAGTGTGTGTCTATGTATGTGTTATGTGTGTATGTGACGCTGGCTTTGTGTGAACACGATATAACTCGAACCCCACCTGGTATGGATGGAACTCATATACTTAGGGTGTGTGTTCCCAATAATGAGTACGTGAAACTATTGTTTTGGGGTAGGTCAGAGGTCATCTGAAGTCACCAGAGGTTCAAGTGTGAAACCTTGTGAACAGGATAAGTCCAGAATGGTTGGTCTGATTGGGTTAAAATTTGGTGTGTAGCCTTTCTTAAGGTGGGGGAGTCAGGAACCCTATTGTTTGGGTAAAAGGTCGGAGTGAATTTTGTGTCAAAAATGAAAATTTGTGAAAAGAGTCAATAATTTTGCCAATTTTGGCTTGTGAACACGATACGTGAACCCCACATGGATGGATGAAGTTGAGAACCTGGTATGTGTGTTCCCCATGATGGTACATGTAACCCTATTGTTTTGGGGTCAGGTCAGGAGCCATCTGAGGTCACCAGAGGTCAAAGTCTGAAAACCTTGTGACACATGAAGTCCGAATGGTTGGTTCTGATCGGGTTCGATTTAGTGTGTAGCTTTCTTAAGGATGGGAGGTCCAGAACCTCATGTTTTTGGTTATAGGTCGGGGTGTGAAGTTGGTCAAAAATAGAAAAAATTGTGAAAAATCAATTGATTTGGCCAATTTGGATCTGTGAACACGATCACTCTAATCCCCACATGATGAATTGAAGTTTATACATGGTACGTGTGTTCCCCATGATGGGTTCATGAACTATTGTTTGGGTCAGTCAGGATCATCGGAGAAGGCACAAGAGGTCAAAGTTGAAAACCTTGTGAACACGATGAGTCCAGAATGTTGCGTCTGATCGGGTTCAAATATGTTGTAGCTTCTTATGGGGAGTGCAGGGAACCCTATTGTTTTTTGTATAGGTCGAGGGGTGGGAATTTTTGGTCATCAAAAATACAAAAATTTGTGAAAATCAATAATTTGGCCAATTTTGGCTTGTTAAACACGACTATCGGCACATCTGGATGGATGACGTGCATACTTGGTATGTGTGTTCCCCTGTGATAAGTATATGAACCATATTGTTGTGGGGTTAGGTCAGGGTATCGTGAGGGCCCAGGGTTAAAGTCTGAAAACCTTGTGATGATGGTAAAGTCCGAATGGTTGGTCTGACGGGTTGAAAGGTTGAAAATTTGTGTTAGCTTCTTAGGAGAGTACAGGAACCTTTGTTGTTTGGTATAGGTCAGGTGGGGTGAAATTTTGGTCGAAAATAGGAGAATTGTTTAAAATAGTCAATATTATTTTGGTCAATTTTGGGCTGTGAACATGATAAACTCGACCCACCTGAATGGATGAAGCTCATACTCGGTATTATTTTGTTTCCGATGATTAGTCTGAACCCTTTACTGTTTGATGGGTCACCACGAGTCAAATTCTGAAATCCTCGAAATTAGTATGTAGCTATCTTATCAAGGTATAGGACACTAGGGGGTTGGGAAAAAAGTGGGAAAATTTGACAGATGTATGTTGCCATAACAAGGGTACAATCTCCCATTGTCCTTGTGTCTGGCTTAGGTTGTCAGAAAGAGTCAAGGAATCACTAAGCATTGTGGCTTTCTGGTTTATTATGAAAGCCTCAACTTACTATGCTCTTGAAAACTTGTCTCCATAATTGCCATTCTTTTAGTATTAAATGATGTCACACATAATAAGCATCTGCCCACCATTTTGCTCGTTAGCACTAAGCTGTCTTTGATAATGCAACACGAAATGTTAGTAGGTTGAGTCTCGTATATCCGGACGGTCAGTGATTCAACCTCTGCCCAACGTAATCACAATCTTTGCGCAGAGGTTTATTGCGTCCTCCAAACTGTTAATGTTGAACCTCCCTGAGTATGATTTTTGTTTTTTTCCGAGCAAGAGGTATCACGGTCTCCCAACTGCTTAAGTAGTATTTCTTCACAAATGCTTCTCGTGCAGAGCGCTCTTTGCCTGGAGCTTCTTTCTTGGAGTCGCGGCACCTGACCGCAAGTAATTTCCAGTCATTTTTTTCTTTTCTGATGTATAAATTGATTTCCTACTTCCTTCTCTCTTTTTGCACTGATTTACGAGTATGACTAACCTATATGTAGCTACCCCGTGTTTTCTCTCTTAACCTCGAAGGGGTTGTTAGCACAAGGAATTATAAAACTGTCAAATGTATACCGGCAGAGTCACAGAATATAAAATTTACACGAGCCAATCCTGATCACCCCAAGACATAGTGGATCGCGGTGGTCATGGTCGAATTGGCCAGACGAAACAGTTCCTCCCCTCTTGCAACCTCTTACCTTTACACAGAGACACTGCAACATTTCCAGTGCTAGACCCAAATGTGGTGATTTCCTTCCCCCTCCCCCTTAACATCTTTTAAAGGGGAATTTGTGAATCCTGGGGGGGGGGGGCTCAGAAAATAACAAATCAGCAAATCTCTGGTACCATGCTCCGCCGAAAGTTCCCATTGCCCACAGGTTGGCCAAGTTTGTCCCTTACGCCCTCTCTCTAAACGTACATTGCAAACAATTGCTAACACAATTAATACTGTCTGGGAATCTGGGGGGGGGGGGGGCTCAGACAATAACAATCAGCAAATCTCTGGTACCATGTCATACACGCCGAAGTTGCCACATACTGCCAAGTTGGCCCAAGTTTGTCTCCTTGTTGACTCCCTCTCTCTAAACACTACATTGCAACAATTGCTCACACAAGTTTAACTGTAAAAGTGTGTACTCTATAGGCATGGGTAGTGGGTACAATAGGGAATTCATGCACTCCATGCCATCCCGTTCCTGCTTCCCAGTAGCTACCTAACTTAACTGGAAGGGCAAATCCTTCAGTTCACGGCAAATTTTCTGGCCGTAGTGATCTCTTCTTTCCAGGCAAAATTGTATTATGTGTGAACTAAAAATAAGGATCAAAAGTATAATTTTCAATAGCTTCCGCACTAATTCCCACAATTTCAGCCACAGTAGGCCCTTGGCCTCTGAACTTGCCTATTATTTTGCTCCTCAGGGACCAAACTTAGCCTGAAACAGATAAGTGACCATCTCAAGACACCTTGCAAATACCATAGGCGTAATCCTGGAGGGGTGGGGCAAGGGGGGGTCAGGGGAGGGACATACATCTCCCCATCTTTGGAGTTGGGGGAATCCTCCTATTGTATCTCCCCCCCCCCCCCCCCCCCCCCCCCCCTCCTAATAATCAGGCGTACATCTCCCAAAATAAATGGAATGGGTACGCAACGAAGGTACCGTACCACACAAAGACAACACTAATTTTCTAATAGGATTTGCCCTGCATTCTTTGTTATGCAGGGCCAAAATCGGAAGAAAAACAATTTGCCGCGGCGCGTCGATCGTTGAAGGTCAAATGTCACCTCATACTGTAGTTACTACTGTCCAGCCATTCTGTAAAGAAGAGCTAAATGTTCAGTTCGATTGTTTGATCAGGAAAGTGTTTGTTTTTAGGTCCCTCATTCGGTCCTCAGGGATTAAATTTACACTGGGTCCCCGTGACCAATGGATACATATACGGGTGCTTGTTTGTTTCAGGTCATATACATTGACTATCAGAGTTGTTACAAACACATTTCCCAACTGCAATGCTTGCACTGTCTCCTTCCAGGCATGTTGCTCCCATTAATGAGAGTGAGTGGATCCTGTGTTATTATTAAATAGTTACAATTAGCCTTCGAAATATTCGAGAAATAAGCATCATTGATATTGGAAAAATGATGTCCTCGTTTCGATATCCTCATCTCAAGAAGAACTTTCAGTCATAATTACGGCACTCATCATCTCTAGTCCTTAGGGAAATGGTGATCAGTCACCGACTTTTCAAGGAGCGGCCGGCTGCAACAAATTTTGAATGTTCTGGCCACGGGGCCTATTCCCAAAATTACAAAGTTGGACCTAATTACTATCGTTCCAGCCACCGATCTTTCAATTATAGTTCTTGTAACAGTCAATATACTTCAATTATATCATAGTCTAGGGTAGCTTCGGGGCTGGAAAGAGGCAGAAAGAAGACATACAATCAAGGCTGTTTTGGAACTTAAAAGGAGCAACTGCAAGAGTTGTTTTGCTTTTCTTTCACTGTGCTTGCTTAATGTTCAAGGTTCATCGCACCATCACAGTGTCTTCTCTTCCTGCCAGTTTGCCTCATGTCCTTGGCCAGAAGTCCGAATTTCCTCAGCGCCCTCTATTATGGTGTAACCACTCCTAAGTGTAATGTAACCCTCACACAACAGAAATACTTGGACGGCTTTGATGTTACAGCACATTACCACACGAAACAACCGAACACAATGGCCAGGCCTGCGACATACCTCCTGTCTTGCTTTACATTTTCCAGGATTAACACAGCCTGCCATAAGAAGTCATTCCTAAAATACTACCACCGTTAGGGGGATCTGTCCAATGGTGAAGCGGTGTTACTGACCGATCGGGGGCCAAGTACCTGGAGATCCACGAGTCCTAGGGGAAGAAGCTCACGAGAAAGATGCAGAGCAGCGGCAGCGAACCCGGCCCCCGGCAGCCACCGGGACAGGGGTAGTACAATACCTGGCAGGGCCAGAATGGCCATAATGGTGACGGAAGGCGGCTTCCGGCACGAATTTTGGAGTGGTCGTGGAAATGACAGAGGAGTGGAGATGATCCCACCTTGAGAACTGATCGTGTTGGTTTCTGCTGTAAAAGAGGGGTCACTCATGCAATGAGAAATCCTCTGAAGTTGGCGGCCTTGAAGAGGTGATCACAGCAGCCTTCTGAATCGCGAATCTCTTCCCATTGGTATTCACTAGAAAATGATCCAATATGTTTCATAGAAGATAGCAATGTCCAATCCAGTTGGGGTTCATGGTTTGAAAGTCAGAGGGGGTATGGGGGGACCATTGTGACCACTTTCACCATGGTAATGCATCAATTTTTTCCTGATATTACCTCATAGTTCTTGTTGCCAACCCCGAGTACTTCCTGGTGAGACTTGAGCAATGATATAAAAAAAAATCAATATATCCATCAATTCATGACTGTGAGGACAAGATGGATCATTTGCATTATGATTCCCAGTATCTAATAGGCCTCATGCCAATTGGGTCATCTGAAATCCACGAAAATCAATCATGAATAATGACTTTGAGGGACCACCTCCCTTATCTTTTGCGATTTTTCCATTCAGTGCCCTCACACAATGGACAAAAACCAAGACATGGAACAATTGATTATTATGGAAGACTTCTTGAGTGTTGATGTTGGAATCTGCCGAGGCATGCCTCCAGGTGGTTGTTCTGGGGCATTGTGGCGCGAAGCTTTTAAGCTTCTAGGAGGAATTCCCTCTTGTTGTTCATTTCAAGGGGGATTTTAGAATGAAATAGGGAACTTTCTTTGCAGTAACACCGAACAGCCCGAAACCCAGAATGTTTTTCACCCCGTGGACAACAGTTTGGGAAGATTTCATTCAGCAATTAGGCAGGAGAACCCCTCTTTTTCCCATCCCTAGCACCAACACGTGTCTGTGTGGCTCTGATGGAAGGAGGCCTATCTGGACGGTTGTGTCTGTCTCATTTCACGTCCATCTAAACCTAATCCACATGGAAGTTTGCTTTTACATTGATTTTGCTACGTGATGGAGCGAGGAAACATGGCGGTTACCTGGGGCATTTGTGGAGAGGCCGGGGAGATGTACTGTAAATAGCATCTCTGCTATCTAACCGTCTGTAGATGGTGGTACTGTGTGGCTTTCAGTGAGCGGTGAGCTTGCCACTGTACGGTCAACCGTGAATCCTTCCCGATTTCTGTCGTTGATGTAGCGAATTGGAACAGTGATAACAGGTTTCTCCACAGCTAAGCATAATGATCTAGACCTATGTATTGCTCGTTCTCTGCATAATGATTTTTATGAAGATCCACATTCTGTGCAATAGAGATATTGCTCATTCACATCTCGGCAATATTTCATGGACCCAAAAAATGCATGTTCAGAATTAGCACTTCCTAATAACCTGACAGGATGGCTGGTCATTCAGAAGAAAAAACCCCTGATTTAATCAGGGACGTGCTTCTATAATATCAGGAACTTTGCTCTCACGAATCAAAGTTGGCATTTCACTGTGGTATTCACCTAGGCATCCATTAATTTAGGCGGGACATTTGACAGGAAATGATCACTTTGGATTTTTTGCAATTCAATTGCATGCACCATTCGTCTATATTATGTTAATAGCGATATCTTATGTAGGAGATACGGGGTGGCAGTTGAAGGAATATTCATTGAAACCTAGGTCCATAGTTTTTTGGCTCCTGACATTTGGACAAAAAATGATTACTCAGAATTGCATGCCACCAACATGATACAATTGCTATCTAGTTGGGTAAATGCTCAGAGAATAAATTATAATTACATACCAGATTCTTACTCTATAGTTGTGTCTTGCCTGTGACATAAATCAGGAAGAGACTTAGCGTCAGCGATTCAGTTTGGCGGGTGTGTGGGTGACCCGTTCTGATAGCAGGATTTTTCGATACTGATTTTGATGAAATTTTGATGAGAATAATGTTAGGTGAACCATTGGATACTTATTAGAATTTGGTCACTGAAAGCATTAGTAACCGCCTTTATGTTAATTTATCATCGTAATACAGAGGAATCGTTCTGGAACATGTGTAACTCAAATTTCAAAAAGAGGGGAAACCGCCAGTGAGGACTACACTTCTTGGGCAAATACTGTACTGCAGAGGGTACCGGGAGTCACAGAAAACATTGGAATTGGTCTCTCCACACATTCCAAACTGTCAAGAAGGTCCAGCGTGTGCTTGGTGTCATTCATAGACATTTTTGGACTGTATTCAGAAAGTTGAAACTATGTCCTACAATACTTCATTATGCCTCTACATCATGGAATCCCTACCATCAATAAACGTTAATGCTTGATAGTATAACATCAGCAGCTGCTAGCTTTTGCTAATCAGAATCCTGTAGGAACCAGGAACTGTTACTAGAATCTTTACAAAAAAACTTTGACTTGGGACCACTTGAAATGAAAGCAGGACAAACTGTGTCACAATGTTGTATAAATGGTGAACCACCTAGCCGACATCCCTCTCTGAATTATGTTCCTCGGAAGCCAGTATTATTCACCATCACTCGTCGCCTTCTCTAACATTTCCCAACCTGCTCGACAGAGTACATTCCTCCCCAAGACTATAACACCCCACTTCATCTTCCCTCGACCACCACAGCCTGTACCTCCTTTCTTTGACTCCCCATCATCCCAGCTTCTCCATCTTACTTCCTGGAAACAAACACCACCCGCCCTCCTCTTCCTACCGCTCTCCCCGCACTTGTCCCCCCTCCCAACACAGACTTCCTACATTCCAACCAGGAATCTGCACTCCAAGCCGCTCATCCTGTCTCCCTACATCATATAGTCAGTCATGAAACGTCGTAAAAAGTCATGAATTTTTGGGAACGCAAATCAGGCTCGAAAAATTTTTGAATTTAGAAAAATTGTTCCAAGTCAAGGAAATCTCCCCAAAGTGGCATTAGGCTTTCCGCTGTTTCCAAGCTGCGAGGCGCCTGTTTTTATGTGGACATCAAGCAAATTGGTCATGGAAAATTCTTCATCTTGGTGTTGGAAAAGTCACGGAAAATTAATGGAAAATGCATTCGCCAGAAACTGCAAGAACCTGATATAAGCCATTGCTTGCACGACCCAGAGCGAAGTTTTGCATGAAATTACGTTTTTAAGGAGGCAGGTAAACAAGCCCACCCCAGCCTTTGGGCTGGCGTGTGTTCCATGCTTCGTATTGCCATGAGGCTTGGTTGGAGCAGAATTCCTATGGGGAGCATGCTCTGGCTTATCACCGACCACAGTTTGTAGACGTGAGTGATCAAGAGACCTAGCCTCCTCACAAATTTGAAAAATTTGGTGGGAATTATAATCTGAAAAGCCCGCAACCCAACAACTGCAAGACAGCACATGCTACCAGAAAGTGGGAGATGTCCCAACCGAGGCTAGGATGCCTGGTTGTCAACCAAGCTATGTTACATAAATTAATATGAGAACGATGGATGTGGAGGTTCACAGAACAAACTTGGTCATACGAGACGGACAAACCGCCACACATTTGAACACAGTAATATGTTCATGTATACTTATTACATAAATAGCACATAGTAGCCATTAAATGCATGGGCTGCAGAACAGTACCAGTTTTCAATTTAGATCACTAGAAACACTAAACATGAATCAGACTGAATAATTTACAGGGTAATAATATGGAAACATCAGATACAAGTGCTAAAAGTAACCGCCAGATAAAAGAAATTCTCAATGCCTGTCATAAATTCTGGAGCATATATTGTTACATCATAAAAAAAAAAATCAAAAAGAGCCTCTAGTATTCTACACCAAAATATTGCGAATAAAAATAATATTTACTTGTGTTTTGTACATTCTTCACTGCATAATGGAGGGTAAACATTCTATGTGATGAGTGATCTCATGATCTTGGAGAACATTGCTAAAATCATGGCTGCAGGATGAGGTATACCCCCCTCCCCATGGCGAGGAGCCCTAAATTTAGTAGTACGCTAAAATGTGCACAATCGGCCAACCTCTCGGCCGTTAATTTGTCACCATCGTGAGACAATATGGAAGCTGGAAATTTCAGATATTTGAATATTGGGTGAAACAAAAAGAGTGGTCAAAACTCTAGGAGAATGTAAAAAAGCTTGGTTTGTTTGTTTTCACTAAATTTTCTCAATTTCGTGAGTTTGTGAAGTGGCTTGAGGCAGTTGAACAGGTCTCTTGTCAGTGTAAATAGATGTCAAAATTGCAGAATTAACAGCATAGCCTTATGCCAAGTTGTAACAAGTAGTGGGGAAAAGCCGTAACACAACTCCTGATGAACAATCTGAATAAAATGAATGCTGTGTTGGTGTGCTGTAAAATGGATAACAAATTGCATCTCGGATGTTGTTGGTATGCTGTAGAAGCATAGCAATTTTGTATCCCATGAGTACCATTCAACTGTTGTGGTGTTGGTAGCAGTGAAATTCCATACTGAGTTGTATCTGTTGTGTAAAAATTAGAGCTGAGTTGATATGTTGTACATGTAAAATTGATAACAATTTGTATCACCTGAGTAAGATGAATGCTGTGTTGGTATGCTGTAGAAGTCATACCTAGTTGTGTTTCAAGAGTGAAATGAATGCTGTGTTGGTATGCTGTAAAATTCATACGATTTTCTTCTCAAGCAGGCTCCCTCTCTGTGCTACAGTAAGAGAAATAATCTACCACCACCAACAATCAAATAAGTACATATTAAATTACCTACATTTTGTCTTGAATCTGCCACTTATTCAGGTTTCCTCAGCAACGTGCTACATTTGAGTTGTTCGCAAAATTAAACAGAACAAGTCAACCACAGAGGTAACTTTCTAAATGCTTGTCATAAAATATATCATAGAAAAATATTCACACATATTCCAAAAGTGTACATAAAACTTTAAATTCAGGAGAAGAATATCAGCCTAAACTTTTCAAAAATTTATTCTGTATAGCATATGCTCGAATAAAGAATTAGATAATAATGATAACCACTATGAAGCATCTCTTTAAACACAGGTTTGTTCAGTGGCGCCTGTACAAGAGCAGAAAGAACTAACTATCAAAGGCTTTCACAAATGAAATACAAATGGTATCAGCATTCCAAAACTGGGTATTCCTTCACTCCCTTCCTGGGAACATGGTGGTTTGCCAAAGTCAAGGTCTCAATACACCTTTAAAAAGTTTCCCTATATTTAACAAAATGAGACTGACTGATTAAATGCCACAATGCTCTTACGTTATATCAACACGCAGATTAAATCAGATTATATTAAAAACTGACAGTTAGCACACTGTGCAACATGAACCTACTATCCTTATAAGTTGTAATATTTAATATTAGGTCATAATTCGGTTGAAAGCCTCCGAATGATATGCCCTCAGAAAGTGAATTGAGTTGCAAAGTCATAAATAAATGAGACAAACGGCAAATACACTTGTCTGCAACCACTGGGGCTTCAGAGTTTTCTCCCTAAGGTCAACCATTCCAGAGACCCCCCTAATGTGCAAGTTTACAAGCAATCGATGCATGTCTATAAGGGTTATTGTGATTTACAATATTCAATAAGTTACATAGAACATAATAAATACCAGGTCAATCTCTCTATGCCCTCGGAATCGATGAACCCATGGGCTCACAACCCATGGGAGATGGGGAGCTACATATCTCACATTTTCAGCAATGCTTAGTAATTTCTGGTTTAAAGGCCCATCCCCCCCCCCCCCCACATTTCCAAATAAGTGTTCCACTGACTAATCTATAGGCAGGAACTACAGCAACTACATCAAGAGAGATCAGGTACATGCCTGTTGCACTATGCCATATCTCTAGAGTCAACTTCATGTTTGTTCACAAAAGCACTAGATTCCTGTGGGATTTTGTAGAAGTGTATTATCCAGAAGTCATTTATCTATTTTTTTTTTCCTGTTAATAGCTGGTCTTGTTCAAGACATTCTGCTTGCAGTTTCTCCCGTTATAGGAGCAATATACCAGCGCCAATCGAAAGCGCTATAGCACGACTTTCACAGCGATGGCCGGAGAATTTCCAATATGGTCATAGTTCATATCAGGAAGATGAAACAGTTTTCAAAGTCTGTTTCACTCACCAGTTTTAAAACTTAAAACACTGATATGGTGATGGGTTATTGTGTAGGCTAGTTGCAGGCAGCCAATTAGTAAGGAAAGAACTGCAATTGACCCAAGGCTAGTTAGTAGCTGATATCAGACTACATCCTCACTAGCATCATGTTCATAGAGCAAGGCTGCAGTGAGCTCCCTTGCACCTTAAAACTCTCAATTAAGTATATATAGCAGTGATACTTGTTCAGTTCCAGACATCTCACTTCGAAACAAGGTTCGAGTGTCTGTCTCATGAGTATATCATAAAGAGATCGAGTGGGTTCATAAACTGCTAGTCTCTCCTCCTTGGCAATCAGTGGCTGTTCCTTTTTGCATTTAGTATGTTTCAACTAACAAGACCTCGGAGGCAAATGAGAGCAAATTGCCAGGTAGGAGATAATGACCACTTTCTTGGAACCTGGATGGATGAAAAATTTCTGTCCAACGGAGTCCTCATAGCTGACCAATGAGACTAACTGCAAATATCTCCGAGTGCACTCCAAACCCCCTGGGTCCACAGCCCCGAATAAGACACCATGAACAGAAGACAAAGCCCTCCCTCATCCCAACTGGGGGCACACCAGGGAAAATCCCCTGGTGATTGGTGGAATTTGAACGCAGATGGTTCACTCGCACTGATACCGCTCTACCGCCCTCCCTGTGATATCACATGTTCATGCTTCTGAGGAGAGGTGTCTGCTCTCCATTAGAGAATGCGGTGTTTAGGGAAGTATGGCCAGTCATCCCGGGGAAGATGCTGTACGTCGTGTCCTGGTACAGGGAATCAATGGTGGCCTCTTGATTGGATCTTGGCACAGCAGTGGCCCCCAGTACACTAGGGCATTGAGGAATGCTTGCATAGGATTCAGGAGAGACTGGTCAGGTAGAAAAGAAGGAAATAGACCGTGATGTATTGAAAGGCGTAATGCACGACTTGAGCTGTTTTAATGAATTTGTCAACAACATATCGCCCTACTGACTACCCTATTCAATCACTCACAAGATTGAATTAATTCATAGCTTGTTTCTCATTGATATAGATGTCTATGGGTGTTTTTTTCTGGCCCAGATTGGTATGCCTGTAGGTTTTGGTTTTAAACGGGATTGAGTTTCCCTAAGGGTTGTCTACAGGTTATGGCATGATTTCAGCGACCTACCTTTGATAAATGCCAATGGCCATATAAATATGACTTCACTTTTGGTACTTTGTATTCATTACATTATGCAAGTCGAACCCCAAAACTCTGTAATGAACAAACTATAAAAAGGATCCAAATAGAACAAGAGTGCCATGGCACCCAGTAGCTCATCCTGGTACTGTATGTGTACATTGGTTTGTTGTTTAGGTTCTACTTGTGCAATGTGATGGGAAGTGATAGATTGAGGTAACAGCCCAAATGATCCATAGGTCCAATGACCCAAATGGTCCACACAAGATCATTGCTCCCAGGTTCAAAGGGAAAATCAACTGAAGCTTGTAGAGGAAGTGCATTTCAAGCATCATTGTGTTTAATTTCATAAATGGGAAGGAATGTGGCCTGGGACCCCAAACTTTCTGAGCACCCTGAAGGTACGCCTATTGGAACATCATCATGATTGAATATCAGCACTAGCACTAAAATTCGGAGGAGAAGAAGCATTCTATGCATGATTTACATAATGGGGCCAGGGGCCCACACTGGATCTTGGGCCTGAAATCCTGAAAACAACCCAGATGTTCTTAAATTGATGAACGTTGTGACCAAGTTTCATCCTCATCAGCCAAACAAAAAGGCACTTAGCTCAACATCCAGCCACATGCAATGTAGCTGGGTGAGCTAACCGGCAAGCCAGAGGTTTAGTGATTTCCCCTGGTGATGTGGAAGAGTTAACTTAGGTTAATTTGTTACAAGAATTCAGATGACCTTTTGTACACCTCATTACAGACTTATCAGTATTCAACCTTAGACCTATTATAAGCACTTGCTATCACAAGCTGAACAATTCTTACATACAGCAAGATGTGGTGACTTCAGTGGTATTGTGGAAGGATTGTTTTGACTCAAACTGCGAACACCCCACATCATTCACTGGTGCTCAATGATTATAATGACCAATTCAATGAATCGTCTATCTGTCCCATAGCAGAAGCCGCTTGACTGTTTGAACAAAATGGCCCAAGGACCATCTTAGCTGACCTTTGACCTCAAATTCCTGAACACTCAATATGTATCACTAGTCAATGATTACACTGACCAACTTTCATGATCATCTAATCTATTCTGTAGGAAGAGAGCAGCTGGACCATGCAACAAAATGGCCGAATGACCCTAGATGACGTGACCTTGAATCCTAAACACCCTAACGTACCACTGGTCAATGATTATACTGACCAACTTTCTTGGTAGTCTGATCTGTCCCATAGGAGAAGAACCGCTTGACCATTTGACCCAAATGGCCAAAATTGACCCCTAGATGACCTTTGACCTCAAATTCCTGAACAACACATAAGTACCACTGGTCACTGATCATACTGACCAATTTTTATGATCGGCAATCTGTCCCATAGGAGAAGAAGCGCTGACCGTTTGAACCAAAAATGGCCAAAAATTGACCCCATAGATGACCTTTGACTCAAAATTCCTGAACACCTGTATGAACCATTGGACAATGATAATAGGGGACCAACTATCTGGGCACTACAGTTCAATCTCTGGGAGGAGAAGCGTTTTGTTGTTTGAGCTAAAAAATGAGCTGTTTGGCCCAAATTATCCCTAGATGACCTTTGACCTCAAATTCTGAACATCCCATATGTAATACTCTTCACGATAATAGACTAAGTTTCATGAGCATCTGATTCAACCTGTGGAGAAGAAGCCGCTTGACTGTTGAACGAAATGACAAAAATGCCCCCTAGATGACATTTGATCCACATTCATGAACACCCGCCCGAAAGGTACAGGGGTCAATGGTAATACTGACTATCTATCACGATCATCCAATGCATCTCGGAAGGAGAGGTTTTGTTTGTTTGACCAAAAAAATGAGCCTTTTTTAGTTAACAAATGACCCCCAAAGTTGCATGAGAGCTCGCTTTGAAATGTTAGGAGAGCCGCTGACCGATTTGAAATGACCAAAATTGTCCCCTAGAGACCTTGATCCCAAATGCCGGAAACACCCCGTATGTACCATTGTCAATGAAAACTGGACCAACTATCCACGAGCATCTAATTCAATCTGTGGGAAGAAGCAGCATTCGTTTGTTTTACCACAGAAATCACCTTTTTCGGCCAAAAGACCCCTAGATGACCTTGACCTCAATTCCTGAACACTCCGCATGAAACATGGTCACGAGTGACCAAAGTTTCATGAAATCGGATGTGAACTGTAGGAGAAGTATTTTGCAGTTTTTAGCAAAATGACCTGAATGACTTTGACCTCACATCCTGAAAAAGCGAAGCTCCTTTACTCAGTGCTCATGTGACCAAGTTCATCTGATCACCCATCCACCATAGGATAGGAAATTTGAATAATTTTGACAGACAGACAGACAGAAAGACAGACAGATGATAGATAGATAGATAGATAAATAGATGATAGATAGATGGATAGATAGAAGATAGATAGACATGCAGGATCACAATAGCTCACCACTCAGCACATGCTGGGTGAGCTAAAAACTTCAGAAAGCCAAAAGGCTAGGTGATTCCTTGACTATTCCTGACAAACTATAGCCAGGAAACAGGAAAATGGGAGATGGTACCGCTGTATGACTTATATGACCTATGACCTACCCCACCACAATAGGGTTCATGATACTCCAATACGGGGAACACTACCTAAAAGTATGACTTCATCATTACAGGTGGGGGCGAGTTAGCGTTTCACAATGCCAAAATTGGCCAAAATTATTGATTTTCAAAAATTTATATTTTAACCAAACTCACCCCGACCTATACAAAAACAATTGGGGGTTCCTGTACTCCCCCACAAGAAAGCTACACACCAAATTGAACACGATAGACACAACCATTCTGGACTTATCGTGGTTCACAAGGTTTTCAGACTTTGAATTCTGGCGACCTAAGATGAACTCTGACCTGACATCAAAACAATAGGGTTCATGTACTCATCATGGGGAACACACATACCAAAAATGACTTTCTCATACAGGGTGGGGTCGAGTTATCGTGTTCACAAGCCAAAATTGGCCCCATATTGATTTTTCACAAATTTTCTAATTTTGACGACCAAAATTCACCCCGACCTTCTACCAAGAAACAATAGGGTCTGTACTCCAGTAAGGGTAAGGGATCTACACACCAAATTTGAACCCGTCAGACCAACATCTGGACTTATTCGGGTGCACACGGTTTCCGACTTTGACCCTCGGTGAGCTCAGATGACTTCTGACTGACCTCAAAAACAATGGGGTCATGTACTCATCATGGGAACATACATACCAAGTATGAGCTTAATTCATTAGGTGGGGTAGAGTGATCGTGTTCACAAGCCAAAATTGGCAAATTATTAACTTTTTTCACAAAATTTTTCTATTTTAGACCCAAAATCACCCGACCGATACCAAAAACAATAGGGTTCCGTACTCCCCGTAAGAGAGCTTACACACCACCAAATTTGAACCCGTCAGACCAACCATTCTGGCTTAGTAGTGTTCACAAGGTTCCAGGCTTTGCTCTTGGTGAGCTCAGATGAACTTGGACCTGACCTCAAAACAATAGGGGTCATTACTATCATGGGGAACACACATACCAAAGTTATGACTGCTTCTTCATCTAGGTGGGTCGAGTTATCGTGTTCAAAAGCCAAAAATTGGCCAAAATTATTGGACTTTCACAAATTTATATTTTGATTAAAATTCCACCCTGACCTATACCAAAAAAAAATAGGGTTAGGTACTCCCCATAAGAAAGCTGCACACACCACATTTGAACCGATCAGACCAACCATTCTGGACTTATCGTGTTCAAAAGGTTTCCAGGACTTTGACCCTTTGATTGACCCCAAAACAATAGGGTTCATGTACTCATCATGGGGAACACAATACAAGTAAGAGTAATCCATCCCAGGTGGGGTCGAGTTATCGTTTTCACAAGCAGGTGTCACACACATTACAACACACACAAACACACACATAACACCTACACACACACACCACTGGCATGTGCATAGATTCCTCGACTTCGTTCAAGGAATATAAAAAATGTTGCAAGGGACAAGACATTTGCAGAAACAATCTCACGCATTCTGAGTGAATACCCTCGATTCGACTGTCTGGTGGTATCAAGGCGCAAAAATACAGCATTACTGTGTAGGTGTATGGGCAACCTAGAATTTTCCCGCATGCATTAAAGATTCCTTGAATTCATCAACAATAACTACAAGAACCTCATAGGACAACTTGCTAGAACTCCAAATGTTGGATGGGGTTTTGATGGTTCTCTTCTATCTGTAGTGTGTAAAGGGAATCTGTCATCTGACATTTGCCTCTAGGCTTGTGACTCGTGTGTGCTATATCCTCTGCATGGTGACAAGGACGAATGAACAAACTTCATGCCTGGACAGTGTGTCTTGAGTTTGCTTGTCTCGCCTGTTCAACGATCAGTGGTCACTTTGTGGAGCCATTAATTGGTTTCAATATCCTAATCTGGGAGGTCGACAAGATTTCATGCCCGAACATTCATACTCATCCTAGCCGGAAAAATACCCAACAAAAATCCAAATGTGTCAAGGTAAAAATTCGCCTCCAGAAGCAGCCAGGAGAGAAACGGAAAAAAAACATAGAAGATTTGCTTTCCCTGACCAATACCAAGTGAGACCTTTAGTTTTATAAGCCTGTTCACGGTTGCGAATAGGGATATGATAATGATATGAGGACAAAGGTCAGTCGGGTAGTAAATTGAACGGAATGGACGCACACGCAGCCCAAACAGGAGAAGGGGGATCTTTTGAAATCCTTGCCGAAAAAACTACATTCATAACCAGCACACAAATTTCCCCCCATTCTTACAAACAATAACATACCAAAAAACATGAGATGAATGGTTTCGTTTTCGGAAGAGTTAAGATTGAAGAGTAGTCACAGTTTAAAATAAGCCATAATGAAATAGCAATTGCAAAAATCTGGTCTGTACCCGAATACTGCGGAGTGGTGAGCATGCCCACTTGAAACCGTGAACAGCCTTAGTGCTTTTACTGGGGCAGGCGTGTCCCTGTAGGGAGATGATTGGTAATTGATTGCAGACAGCAAAGTAGTATAACTGTCTTGACAGGGGTAGGAGGGAGGAGGGGACTACACTGGCGGTTTCCAGTATACCGAATTAAAGGCCATGTGGCTTTAGCAGATATAACAGAGATCCTAAAAGCATTCACCATGGGGTATGACTATAGTCTGCAGGCCCTTGAGAGCCTTACGTATAAATATGCCAAAACCAGTAACAAGTTCCCACCATCCGTTTTGAGAAACATGTGACCAAATTAGAAATTAGCATTAAGTTATGTGTGAATTAGATACCTCCAGTGACCCCTTCCCATAAATTTATCACCTCAGAACAATAGATGGACCACATTATACAGGAAAGACAAAGAATTTGAAAAATTGATTTCTAAAGGAAGTTGCTAAAACAGGATCTTGCAGAAAAATATTTTTTTATGGCATTAGAGCTTTCGCTCTAGCTGCACTAACAGTTAGGAATAACATTCCTTGTGTCTCACCGTATATAACATCTTCGAGTCACTGCTCTCAATGTTCTTGTTATCTAGTGCAAGTCAGTTTGTCATGGCCGGAATGAAATTCGGAGAGCATAGTGGTCACTATGGAGGTGTGTGCTGTGTTCCTGGCTGTATGTGTGGGTGTGTATGTCCCACTTTCTCGTTAGCAGGATTTTTCAGAAAACGTGAGGCCGATGATGCTGAAATTTTGTGTGAGCACCGAGTTGGGTGTACACGATTGATTAGATTTGGGCAGCAAAGTCATTAATAATTTGGGTGGTAATTAGCTTATTTTTATGTAATTTATTGTTGAAGCTCTTTAGCAAGATTACGCAAGAACCGTTGGTGCTACAGTGATGTAGTTTGGCATGTAGGACCTGGATGACGGTAGAGAACGGATGAAGATTTTCAGCCTGGAAAATGCATAATTAAGTGGTCTTCTACTTTGAATAATTTATGCAAATTGTCCAAGTTGTCGGATTTTCACGGAAATTGGTGGATGTGGATTACCATGATCCAGATCATTTTGAGGTACAGCTGGGGCCAGTAGAGGTCATTGTATGGCCTAATTTGCATTATATTCCAATTTTCCAACTTGGTAAGACTTTTGCCAAACTAAGTAGGTATGGTCCGTTAACATTCCTGGGTCTGATGTATCTGATATTCAGGAATTTGAATTCCATCTATATCGTTCTGTTAGAATAAAGCACTGAGCACGAGCCAACAATAGCTCCTGTGACAATTGTACGATGTTATTATAAGCTCATGTATGTGCCTAATTTTGCAATTTCCAACTTGTAAGAATTTCGCCAACTTGGTAAGAATTTCGCCAACATCAGTAGGTATGGTCCGTACACATTTTGCTGAATCTGTTGTGTTTGATGTTAATGAATTGGATTGGCATTCCATCATATAATAAGCTATTAGAATAAAGCACGAGGAACGAGTGAACCATTAGCTCCTGGTGGCATTGTGCGTATAAGCTGCCCACAAAGCAACCCGATTCTCACCCAACCAATTTGATAAGTTGATTAGACCATTCAAAAATACTGAAACATTTTTCTTTCCTCTCTTCTTGCCTGGGACTGGGGACAAATGTGAGGTTCTAAAGACTATTTTGAAGACCATCCTTGAATCTGCTGGTGGGGGGGGGAGAGATAGGTTGTTGGAGGGGTCGTGGAGGCGAAGAGGTGGTTGGTTGCTGGCAGGGGGGGGGGGGGGATGGCATGTCCTGGCGGTTTGGAAAAAAAAGGCAATGAATAGTGAGGAATGATTTTAAAAGGCAAAGAAGCCCGAGCTGCTAAGTGGATTTAGAAAATTCTCAGTGACTGAGCGATAAGACTTTATTCAAATTTGGGTGGTATTTATGGAGAGAAGAGTGGGGGGGGGCATTGAAAAAAAAAAGCAATTAGGGGCTTTTGTAATAAGGGTCAAAATTATTGAGTCAGTTCTTTCAGGATTTTTAGAAATTTTAATGTGTTTTATGTGAAAATATGTGATGTTGTTTGACAAGGACGATGGTCTGCATGGACTAGTTGGTTGTGAACTTGGTGTATAGTGTGTAGTGATTATTAGAAACCACCGATCGCCAACCAGGCGAGACACTTTTTGGCAATCGCCTTGTTCTTCTCAGCGCATCAAAATCCATATATTTTGTGCTGCCCTACAGATGTAACATAATATATTATATGTGATAATCAGGAGGGACAGCCTAAATGTTTCGGTCAGCAAGCTTTGCTGTGGTTCCTTCGGGAGTTGGGGGGGGGGGGGAGGGGGGGGGGAGGGGGGGGCGGGATTGAAAAAACAGACTAATGCACGGAAGCCTAAGCTTTGCAGCTAGGTGTGCCCATTAATTGTGCTTCACATGTTAGCATTCAATGACACTGTTAAACATTACCCAATCTGATATACCATACATAGCTAAACTATCCATGAACGTAACAAGATTGGTAATTATGGTATATAGCTCACCATAGGAACCATTACAGGAAACCATCCATTTGAGGATGCCACAGTGTAACTTATCATTACTGACGGCCAGGTGCAGCTGTAGGATCCCAATTTACTACATTAGAGCCCAGATGTGGATGAAGATGGGAGAAAAGAAAGATAGGTTAAACCCTCAGAGGAAAGATGAGCGCAAGTACTCCGTTTTCGCGATCAGTGTTTTTGTCAAGTGATTAATGATAGATAGATAGAATGCAAGAGAAATGACATAAGCATGAACCAATACCAACAGCTATTAGCCTGATCAATAAGTGAGTTTCACAATAAAAATTTGATGAGACTGTCTTCATTAACCCTGATACCACATAGTTAGAAAGAAATCTTACTAACAGGCAAGCGTGACAAGCACGTACACACGGCAAAGTGATCATAAGTTCCTCTCTGAACTTCATCAGGGACAGGCCGGGGACTTACTACACAGTGTCCATCTAAGCAATAGAACAGGAGTAGTGGTGCTCTGAAGAAGGTAATAAGGGTGGGGGAGGGGGGTCATGGGGGTGCTGGGTGTAGAGATTAGAAAAAGAACATAAACAGTGGAAATGACTGTTAGCAAAGATAATGAGTAGAGTAAATGACTTCACCAAATCATTGTGGCATATCAACCAAGACACCATTATAGGCACAGCATGGGAACGAACGGTAGAGTGACATTTGGCAAGCAAATATTCCGAGTTCGCAAATCCAGCAGCACCGGATGTTTTTCCCAGGTGGTTCGAAACTGCAGTACGATGGAGGGAGGTCTTGGTTCTTCACTTCTTGCTACCCCTGTAATGGAGTGTACTCGGGGTTACGGATTTTTTACGGGATATTTGTGCAATATGTCTGGTATGTTCGGCTGTTGAGCGGTCACAATGAACTTGTACTCTCCTCCAGGTTATGTCTGAGACAGTGGTCAAGTTCTGGAGGTCATGGTTGTCTTCACGGATGGAGACATAGATGGCAGTCGCATGGAGCATGCAGGTCGGGGGATTAGTTAACCCCTGCTTCAAATCACTGAGCACTTGTCGAGCAGAGAAAGTGAGTCATGACCGGCGCTCAGCTTGGATCAGGGTTCTCTTGCTGAGTCCAATTGAATTTCCGTGCACCTTGTCGAATTCAAATCGAATAAAAAAGTGAACACCTAATGGCACAAAACTGAAAACATTCCCAAACAATGAAGACCGATGACGATACGCATGAAATTCTCTGTATCTGGGCTTTGACCTTCCTCGGTCACGATTGTGTAGACTCCTGTACTTTGAAGCATTGGTTTAACTAAAAAGAGGAGAATAGTAATAAGTTAGTTCATGCTATTGATCTGCTCTAATCGAACCTATTCTATTATACAAAGTATGGAGCATATATAAAGATAGGTGGTGGTTCAAGTACATGTTGATATATTTTCCCCAATTGATCTTTAATCATGGTCCCATATGTGCCATTGGCTAATGAAAACTGAAACTCATTATCAGCCATTTATTCTGTAATAGAGGCAAAGGACATGTCAACATAAAATGGCTGTAATGGCCCTCAGGCTTAGGATGGCCTTTGACTACAAATTCAGGACACTCATTTAAAAACTATTGGTCAATGATAATCATGATAACCGGACACTCATGATCATTCATTATTCCGGAGGAGTAGGAGCTGTTGACCGTTACAACAAGTGGCTGTGCAATGAAACCCAGTTGACCTTGATCTAATTGATGAAACCCATAGGTAACTATAGTCAATGGTAATAGTGATACTAGGCATGTCCATCTGATCAATCTGTGGAATTAAAGAAGATTTGTTCATATGGACCCTAAAAAAGAATTTTAGCCTAAATGACCTCTAAATGACCCTGGACCTCAGATCCCGAAGAACCCTGTATGCAAGCATGGGCACTCAATAATAAATGATCAATTATGATCGCCCATTCAAATTTCGGTAGGAAGCATTGCATATTCACACTAAAATTGACCCATAGATGACATTTGGACCTCAAAATTCCTGAACCCCATTATGCACCATTGTCAAAATAATATTGACCAACTATCATGGTCATTCAATCTCTGGGAGAAGAAGCATTTTTTGTGTTTGACCCCAAAAATAACTTTTTGGCAGAAATTACCCCTAGATGACATTTGACCTCGTATGTACATGGTCACGCTAATACGCCACATTGTGACGTTGGAACGCAGGAAAAGAGCATTTGCAGTTTTTCACCAAAGGGCCTGAATTAACCCTAGCGACTTTGCCCACAACTTGATGAACCCCCAGATTCCCCTCCACTCCGTGATCATTGTGACCGCTTTTCAGTATGATCGACCACACACTGTAGTAGCAATTTGAATCAGCTGTGAACAGATAGATAGATAGAAATACAGGATCACATATCTCACCCTATGCTGGGTTGAGCTAAAACTCACTATAACCAGGAAGCAAAAGGCTTAGTGATTCTTGACTCTTTCTAACAACCTATAGCAGACTCAAGGACAAATGGCAAAAAAAAAGAAATTGTATCAGCTCATTGTGGAAACATAACGTGGACAACTTTTCTCATTTTTTTCACCCAACAATAGGTTCCTATAATCTTGATAAGATAGCTACACACTATTTCAAGGATTTCCGACTTTGACCTATGGTGGCCCTCAAAACAAAATAGGGTTCATGACTCAATTATCGAACAACTACCAAGTGAGAGCTTCATCCATCTAGGTTGGGTCGATTTATCATGTTCACATCCTAATTGGCCAACATTTGACTTTTTCACAATTTTTCTATTTTCGACAAAAATTCACCCCTACCTATAACCAAAAGAATCGGGTTCCTGTACTCCCCATAGGAAGCTACACACCAAATATCCATCCTGATCATACCAACCATTCTGGACTTATCTTGTTCACAGGTTATCAGCTTTACACCTCTGGTGACCTCTGACCTGACCCCAAATCAATAGGGTCCATGTACCCGTCATTATCATGGGAACTACACATACCAAGTATGAGCTCATCATCCAGATGGGGTGGAGTTATCGTGTTTACATCCCAAAATTGCCCAAATTATGGACTTTTCACAAACATTTTTTTTTTGACAAAATTCACCCCGACCTGTACCAAAACAATAGGCGTACCTGTACTCCCCATAAGAAAGCCACACATTAATTTGAACCTGATCATACCACCTTCTGCCCTCTGTGACCTCAGATGACCTCTGACCTGCCCAAAACAACAGGGTTCATGTACGCCTTCATGGGGAACACACATATCAAGTATACTGAGCTTCATCCATCCGGTGGGGTTGAGTTATCCGTGTTCACCAGCCAAAATTGGCCAATTATTTGACTTTTCACAATTTTCTATTTTTGACCAAAATTCACCCCCCGCACCTGTACCCAAAAAACAATAGGGGACCTGTAATCCCCATAAGAAAGCCACACCACACATTAATTTGAAACTGATCAGACCAACCATTCTGGAACCTCTGGTTGACCTCAGATGACCTCTGACCGGAACCCCAAAACAACAGGGTTCATGTACGCTTCCATGGGGGAACAACATATCAAGTATGAGCTTTATCCATCCAGGTGGGTTGAGGAGTATCGTGTTTACAACCCAAAATTGGACAAATTATTGCCTTTCACAATTTTTCTATTTTTGAACACCAAAATTCACCGCCGACCTTAACACCAAAAACAATAGGGTTCCTGATACTCCCCATAAAGAAACCTACCACACCAAATTTGAACCCCACAGACCAACCATTCTGGACTTATCGTGTTCACAAGTTTTCAGACTTTGACCTCTAGTGACCTCTGACCTGACCCAAAACATAAGGGTCATGTACTCATCATGGTGAACACATCATCCATCCAGGTGGGGTCAAGTTTATTGTGTTCACAAGCCAGGCGTCACCACAACACACACACACACACACACACCCATACACACAACTGCATGACTTCATAGATTCCTCCTACTTCGTCAAGGATCAAACACTTGCTCAACCTTCCTAATCATTAAATTGAAGTACCAAAAGCCCTTTGGGGACAAAAACAGTTCAAATCTGGTCTCTAATAGGTAATCATGCGAGAAAAAAATCTTACGATCTGGAAGCTTGTGGCCTTTCGGCTAGCATAATGTGAAATGGCGAAGGTGGCCACTCCGGCCGAACAATTATGCACATCCAGGTACCTGGTCCTGTGGCCTACTGCCCATGTTAGTGTAAGAGGTTAGTGCAATTTGTGCAATCGAATTAGAATATACTGAATCCCTTTCACATTAAGTCAGAATAAGCCTTTTCACCAACACAGTTAATGAGATTAAAATTATATAAGAAGTCATTATAAATTAATTAATAAATTTATTATTATATATAATAGATCAGAGGTCAATGGGTATACCTGGCAGTTTCAACCCTTGCATGAACCGTTGAGCAGAACAACCTTTGGAAACTCCCCTGAAGAAACTACACAAGCCTACCAGCACAACACTTTACGATATCCCCCCTACACTTTACAACAATAACATCCGGGGAATGGGATGATTCTGTTGTCGTTTTCGCGTAGTGGTAACAGTTTAAAACAGTGATCGCCCTCAGTGTCTCGCTTGGTTGCGCGATGAGTGGTTTCTTTCTATTAGTCACCATACAATCAATTACAAGGCATCCTGTGTTGTTTCTGGTATTAGCATTTACAGAAACAGCCTACTGATCATTGACCAATTCAAATTCGTAAGGACTGATCATCGACCATGTCGTCTTATAAAGGGTAATAGGTAATGTAGTCACACAGAGCTCTATCGTATTAATCTATTAGTCACATTAAATGGCTTCTGGTGACCTGGTCACTACGCAAAATTATTCTGGGAATATAAATGACCCATCTCCACTAAGTTTCATGAAAATCCACAAACTCTGAAAATCTGCCTAAATTATCCAAGTTAGACTACTTAATTAGCCATATAATGCTGGGAAGCTAATCAGTTTTCATCTACACTCCTGGGTCAGTATATATGCTGAACTGCATCATCAACTGCATTACCGATCAATAGATATCTTTTGTACACCAAGCTCCTATGCCAATTATCATCAATATGCAATTTTATGGCAAATCATATGGATTTTCGGGACGAAAAGTGTAGGCACATCGACAACTCTTCACCCTACACCTCCGCAAAAAGGTTTCAGCATGACAGCTTTCATGGTTTCAGGAGATATCGAACCGCCCATACGGCCAGACTACACACAAAAAGTGCCCACTATGTCTCTCTTTGAACAAAGTTCAGGCAGACAAAAATGCCGTAATTGACTATCTATTTAGCCATGGGGAGAATCTTGTTCATACCCCCGAGCTGTTCAGTGGTGAGAATCCGTTCTCACATTGTGGGGAAGGCTTCTATACCTCAAACAACAAAAGCTTGCTTACCATGCGACTTCTCAGTCTGTAGGAGACATCATAGAGACTGGCATCACAAAATACGTCAGGAGTAGGGCGATGTATGACCCCGATAAAACCAAATTCCTCCTCCTCTTTTGACCTCAGTACTGCATTTCGCCTAAGATAAAGAGAAACAATCATACAATAATCACAGAGATAATATACAGCTTCACTCATGAATGAGAGTATGTGGTTAATGACATAGCGAGGCCGCTAACGCATCACTGGGTCTTGCTTCAGTGCATGTACTGTGTAACCACCATTCCCAGGGTTAAATGACACCCCCAACCTCTATCAGGGCCTCTGCACATCACTTTTGCTTCCCCCACTGGACCCCTCCCAAACCCCCAACTTCAAACAAGTGGTTTCTCCTAGCAATAGGCTTCGATATACTCTCAACAATATACTGCACTGATGAAATAGATGGTACCTTGAGTTTTTGCTCATGCAACCAAGACTCCTAATTAACATACTCAAGTAGTCCCCACTTCAGAGAGTATAAGACATCTGTCTATGCCTCCCTTAGGGCAGAATGCAGGATGGTTTATAACAGGAGGCTAATATACTTGCTGGAGAAAAACTGATGCATCAGTCCAAACCTGAATTTAATAGGACTTTCCGTTACGAGTTATAGTCATTTGAAATCTGTGAAGCATGTGTATTGCTCAAGCATGGAAATGCATCCCATCAATGCAATAATAAAGAAGGTCATACTTGCCCAACCCTGCCAACATCTTTGGTTTTTCTATTGAATTCAGACTTTAAATTCACTTCGAAAAGTATTCAGTCTATGAGGAGAGATTGCTTTAGTGGGCTCGGTAAGTGTGTGGGTACTTTGGTGAGAGAAAGACACAGAACTTCTTCAAAATGTTTGACTTATTCAACAATGAACCATCAATACTTGATACTTAAAACCTAATTTCCTGTGTTGTCCATAGTGTGACGCATGCCATTATGCGCAATTGGGATTCTCCCCAGTTCTGTCTGCTTATTGAACCAAATTTTGAAGGCCATAACTCTACAAATGAACTCGTATTGAAAATGGGGTTTGACCTATAGATACAGTTTTCCATTCTCCGCAATATAACCTCTGTGTCTCCAAGCCTGCACGTGTCTTTGAAACTGTACTTCCCTTAACAGCAGAAGTGTAAGCCAGTCTTTGATAATTCGGGGGTAGAGACCCAGAGACTTACTGGAAAGCTCATTATTCATGGCGGATTGCCGGATAGTCCTTTAAACCGTAGTCAATTCCCCCATCCATGTCCCCACAAAATAATACCCTATGAATTTCATTCATTTGGTTACAGGCAATGAGTTATTCTGTACTCTACCTCGTAGCTCTTCCTTGTAGGTGCATGCATTCTAATAAAACAGAGAGGTATACTAATATATGAGTAATATCATAACAAGTTCTATTTTTGGCAGTAGCTTTGATTTTGTGAGAATGAAGTACTCCTGAGGGGATTACAGGTGAATTCTGCTTACACTGATTGCCTCCCTCCCGGCTGACTGTTCTACTCACCCATCATCCGCTGCCAGTATTGTAAGATGAGACAGCGGCTGCCGATGATCAGAGTCGCGGATAGAGACCATGTCAGCAGGAAATACAGGATGAAGAGAAACTTACTGGATGCATGGAGAGAAAAAAGAGATATACAGGTCATTACTGTTTACCTCATGAATGTCTGCTCAATCTCAACCTCAATAACATACTCTGTATATTACCTGAAGTACGTTGAAATATCCAGACCTGAAAGAATAGTCAAGATCCTCATGAGCCTCAATTATCATCTGATTAGACAGGTACAATAGGGACAGAGCCTCCTGCGCAGGGAAGAAGATGACTGGTCTTCATATAAATGTCATATCCGGTGTAGCTGATCTTGTATTATACACAGGGATTCGTATTCTCTTTGGCAAAAAGGGTTAGATAATTTGTATAATTACTTGTAATTAAACTCACAATCATTTGATCAAAAAGTCTGGAGTTCCACTGACTAAGCAAATCCAATGTCCATAGTACAAGAGATTTTAAATTGAAAATAACATAGGTGTTCTCGATGTCATCAAATGTCAAATTTGCATCCATTCTACTACAGTATTTTAGCATCAGCTGTCATTGCTACAGAAGGCATGTCTTCTCTCTCCAACAGCACCACCCATAGTTGCACATTCCATGGGGGGTGGGGAGAAAATCAACCCCCCCCCCACCTTGGACAATCCTGTCATTGTCTCTCACATTCTCAAAAGTAGTTTCCTGAAGATAAAAATATAAAAGAGACTTGCAACCACAATAGGGGGACGACTGCAGGGTACCCTTTGGTCTCATAGTATCCCATACTGAGTAGATGGAGGTCCCTATTTGTAGTGATCTGAATACTATCTTCTTGCCACTGGTTGGACTGGGAAGCAGAACTTAAAATGCTGATATCTTGACCACCACAGGTCCGATTTTCTTCAAACTTGTTTGGGTCACGTCGGTATTATAGATCGCCAACAAGTACCAAATTAGTTATTCTCAATCATATTCGTGAGGAGTGGGGCTAGAAGGAATTTTCCCAAGGTTTTTGTAGCCATGGCAGCTGAACAGCAGAGGGTATTTGAGCTCGTATTAGCTCCTACAAGCTCATTTTTTCAATGTGTGCTCGCAATGAACATATGACAAACTCGTCATGCAGAAACCGAGCTTGCTGACTGGTTCGTCTTACAAAAACAAGCTCAGGATCTTCAGGATAGACAAAGGTGAGCTCGTTTGGCTGGTCACCATACCCATGAGCTCGTAACGCACACTTGTGAAATTGTGAAGTGAGCTCGTCACATTAACAGACAAGCTTGTCATTCCAGCTGGTTCTATGATGAGCTCGTCATGCAGATTCCTCATGGAGCTCACCACAATGGAGTAGATGGTCCCAATTGTGATTGGTAGTATAAGCCCCTCAACCCCCCCCCCCCAAAAAAAAAAAAAAAAAAAAAAAAAAAAAAAAAAAAAAAACAGAGGCAGTAATATCTTCTTCTGCAGACATCATTGGGGATGCCAATTTCAATGGCGTTGGGTTGTTGGTCCTCAATATTATTCATGAGTTACAGATAGTTCTATTGAAAATTTATTGTGACCACAGTGAGTGAAAGAGCTAAAGATATAGTGTTCTCAGACTTGGGTGGGGATAGAAATTTCTTCTTTTGTCTTTGGCTGATAGACTACATGCCTGCAGTTGTAGATCTGTCAGGGCAAGGAGGAAACACATAGCCCATATGAGTCTTTGTTATACACACCTGACAAATTGGCTGCCATTTGACATTTCGATGTGAAACATCAATGAGGGAGTGGGGCTGTGTAAACAAAGCGTGGATCAATCAGTTTCAGTTTCAATGGGAGAGATTTAACAGGACTGAAAGTGTCACTCAGCTTTAATGGATGGCTAGGTCTGGTTTATAGAAAGGCTTTTAAAGGATAATCTAATAATTACTCTATTTAGTTGAGCAGCCACCCCATATAACTACTCCTGCATATGAGTCAGTCATGTTACGTTTTTGTCCCAGTTAACTGTCCCTCTACATGTGCATTGATAGGGAGGTTGATTAGCTCAGTCGCAGAGCGCCAGACATGTGATCCAGAAGATCGTGATTCGAATCTAACAAAGCCCACATGCTTTTTCCGTAGTGGTCCTTAGACAAGGCATCTCTCCTCCATTGTCTCAGGTTGCCCACGTGTAAAACTGGTGGACTTGTAGAGGTGACTTGGATTAGAAGGCTTGCATCGTATGTGGCTGCACACTTATGGGAAGGTCCCCCAGGGACCACGATGAGTGGCGCACGGAAATGGTGTGTCGGGACCGTGAACAAGAAGGAGAGATGCGGAACTATATAAATATAGTACAGGTGGGACAATTAACTAGTGATCAGGGGTAATGTCTGTGAAGGGCTTAATCACATCGAAAAAGCGCTATAAAAGCACCTAGATATTATGATGATCAACATTTATAGGAAACTTCATTCAGATAAATAAGTGGACATTTTATATGAATTATAAAGGGTTGTACATTCATGACATCAACTGAATTGAAAAGGACAAACTGCGCAATTGTAGACATTTTTCCATTAATGCCTGGGGTGATGGTCCTTTGAAACTTGTTCAAAATCACATAATACATGGGGGATCGGCCAAAGCCTTCGAAACATTGGTCGCCATGATTTTTAATGTCCCCCATGTCCCCCGCTTATCTCAGTATACCTTCTGTGACCTGCGTCAAACCGGTCACTATGGGAGGACGGGCCGGGGTATTCTGTTATTTGCTGACCCCTGATGATCTGGATATTCTGCTTACTCAGCACAGAAAGCAAAAAAAAAAAAAACAATTTCTAGCTTCCAGGGATCCCCCACCATATATATTTCATACAAGTGTTTTCCATACACCTCACATTTCATGAATAAACATAATGTTATACATTATGAAACAGGATAATTGTTATTGTAATAAATTGTTGAGGGTGATGACAGGTATCATTGAAAGAGACAAAGTGACCCAACCAGGAAATTCCATGCCCACTAGATTGTTAAATAACTTTCAATCTGTAAATTATTATGAACGAAGCTGCATATAAATGTGTACAATATTCTTGTATTTGATTGATGATTGATCATGGGGAGGGGGTGCGACCCAGGGGTCGCGTTTTTGCGCGTCTGCGCGTGCAGGACGCTTTGTGTACATTGTGGGATGCAATAAAAACCGACAAAACAGCCCCTCACCCAGTGCGTTCCAGGTCTTCCCGCTCGGGAACGCACAAAAATTTTATACTCAGATTTTTTTTACGGGAAGTTGGACTGCAGGTTTTCCAACTTACTTTGTGTGCAAATAAATAAAAAGGTCCATAAACACAAAGCACAAACAACGTGCTTGTTTTGCCAACAGGGACTAGGACTAAGACAAGTGCTAACTTACTGCTTAGTGCTAGGCTTTATTGAGTGGCTAGACTGTTTAGTTTCACCGTTATAGTAGGCTAGATTATTCTCGACTTTTGCTAACAATTGACGAGGGTAGTGGATGATCAATTTCTCTATCTTTTTGATGGTTCACAGCAGAGATTCCACTAAACCAATAGTTGGAAGTTTACTCTTTAGGCCAAATTTTTTGTTTCCAAAACAATGTTTTGGGAACTGGTTAACCATTTACAAAAAAAGGTCTAGATTCGATTAAAAAAAATCTATAGAACATCTATACAATTTTCTATGGCGCCCCTCTAAGAAACTCTAGAAATTGGGTGAAGAATTTCTAAAAATTTCTAATAAAGAAATTCTAAAGGAATTTCTAAAGAATTTTTAAAGAATTTCTAAAGAAAACGATAGGATATTTCATAGAAACTCTAAAGAATTTCTAAAAAATTTCTAAAGAATTCTAAAGAATTTCTAAAGAAAATCTATTAGGAATTCTATAGAACTATAGAAATTCTGAAGAAAAATCTATAAGATTTCTATAGAAACTCTATAGAAAACTCATAGAAGAGAAAACTCTATAGAAATCTAAAGAAAATTTATAAGAAAAATCTATAGAAACGCTATAGAAATTCTATAGGATCTGGGAAAATCTCTAAAGAAAATCTATAACATATTCCATGGAAACTCTGTGGATTCTCCGAAGAATCACTAAAGAATCTCTCAATAATGTCTAAAGAGAATCATACTCTAATTCTGGTATGAACACAAGCCTATACTACCTTGATCGGTTATGGCAAATAGTTGAATAGCTGACAACCCCCCCCCCCTTCCCACCCCTCTCCCCACCGGGGCGGTCTCGCGCTGCAGGCTAACTTTGATATAAAATATATTTTTTAATATTGCGCATCCGGAAATGGAAAAAATAAAACTATGCAGTGCATTACCTAACTGAGGCTGATAGACTAGCATAATAAATTCTTAGCTTCGAACATTTGGCCTAATTAGCCGTTATCCAATAATTTTCAAAAATAACACAAAGGAACCTACCAGTCAGATAATTGTGATCCTCATTTTTCCTGCCAAGGGGTTTAACGCATATTAAATACGCATTGTTCAACATGTTAATACCAGTAATAGGCCTAACCACACACAAATTGCACCAGACTTGGCCTAGCTATATATCACATACAAACTGTGTGTACTAACTTGCCTATGTGCTACACTGAATGTCCTTAGGCATAGCTACTCATTCACTCTACAAACTTTAGGCTTGAATATGAATAAAAAATTAATACCAAATAGAAATAAATCCTAATTTCCAATTGACAAGCTTGAACTATAAATTCCTGGTCAATTATACTAAGATTAGGATTAAGACTCGGGTTTATAGTCTTGTATCAAGGCAGCGCCTCGTTCATCCGACTATCGACTTAATCCCCTGGTCATTGGTAACCTGATGAAGACCTTGCCCGCACCACCCAGGGTGCACTTTCGCTCACGATCTACTAAACCCTGGCAGCCAACGCAGCGGCGCCAACTTCAGTTACTGCAAGGTACCCACTGCAGGTACCCACTGCTGCTCAAACCGGTCACTATGGAGACTGGGCCGGTATTCTGTATTTGCTGCCCCTGATGATCTGGAATATTCTGCTACTCAGCACAGAACGCAAAAACAATTTCTAGCTTCCAGGGATCACATTATATCATACAAGTGTTTCCCATACACCCTTAACATTTCATGAATAACCATATGTTAACATTATGAAACAGAATAATGTTATTGTAATAATATTGTTTGAGGGTGATGTCAGATATCATTGCAAAGAGACAAAGTGACCAAACCAGGAAATTCCATGCAATAGATTGGTAAATACTCAATCTGTAAATTATATGAACGAAAGGCTGCAATAAATGTGTACAATATTTTTGTATTTGATTGATGATTGATCATGGGGAGGGGGTTCGACCCAGGGGTCGCGTTTTTGCGCTTCTGCGCGTTCAGGACGCTTTGTTTACATTGTGGATGCATAAAAACGACAACAGCCCCCTCACCAGTGCGTCCAGGTCTCCCTGCTCGGACGCACAACAATTTTTATGATCAGGATTTTTTTTTACGGGAAGTTTGACTGCATGGTTTTCCAACTTACTTGTAGTGCAAATAAAAACTGTCATAAACAAAAGATACAACAAACGTTTGCAAGCGCCTAGACTAAGCAAGTGTAATTTACTGCTTGTGCTAGGCTTCATTGCGTTGCCAGACTGTTTAGTTTTCGCCGTATATTAGGCTAGATTATTCTCTTACTTTGCTAACTTTGACGAGGGGAGTGATGATCATTTCTCTATCTTTTGATGGTCACAGCAGAGATTCTCAAACTAATAATAGTTGGAAGTCTTACTCTTAGGCCAAATTCTGTCACAATGATTTGGGGACGGTTATAGGCTATGTTACCATAGATTTGTGTACCGAAGGATAACACTAGGCCTAACATTGGTCTATTAAGCCCAGCTATCGACCTTTGAGGGCATGGCTACTTTGTGTAATTAGAGTTTATACAGCTACTCCACTACTTTACCTGCAAGTGCCAAGATGTGCAAGGGATTTTGGGCTATTTGACACCAATTCAAGATTGCTTAAATAATGTGAATGTCTGTGAGCAGAGGCCTAGGCAGTATCACAGGCTTGGGACTTAGCTTAAATATCTGGGTGTTGCAAGCTAGCTCACTCTAGTTTTGTGTTTGTTACTGAAACGTAGCCAGCGTACGATATCTATAACATTAATTGTGAGGCCTTAACACAAGGATGTGGCATACCTTAGACTAGTAGAGATCATAATGATTGCTATTCTGTAAAGAGAACTTCCCTCTGACTCTGCATAAACAGAACAACATCAGTTACAGGCAAGTACAGGTGGAACCTAATGTAGCTGCCAGTGCTCAATATCATTCCACATGAACACTCACACGATGGTTGACAGAGACTTTGTTTCGAATTAGAGTATTGATGGTGCAGTATATTGTGGAGTCTATTCAAGCAGCTATGCTGTGCTATCTACAAGCCTATTAAATCATTAGTGGATGATTGTTGACTTAGGATTGTTGATGCACTTCTGCTTAATTCGTTCGGATTGGGATACGTCCCATCTTGATTGTGAGCAGGCTTAATGGGTGAAAATAATAAAGGCCTAGGCTAGTGACAAGCAACATCAGTTCCCTGGCTGCAACTAATGCATTAATAAATCCCGACTATGATGATTGGACCTTGAAAATAGAGCTGACCCCTTAGATTCAAAGATGTAGATTTTTAAGGGGTCCGAAAGCCTATGCTCGGACCCACTAAATTTTGAGCTTGGCGCTACCCCTGGTTCGACCTATAGTTACAAATACACTTTAATTCTCTAGCGACTAAGCTATATGCTACACTGGTGACTCAAAACACAGTTACACACCCAGTTTAACAAAATTTGGGGGGGGAGGGGAGGGGAGGGGAGGGGAGGGATGTGGCGGCTAACTATGATGCACCCATCTAAGCAGAGCAAGATCATGAACTGCAGGGTGAAGCATACTAGATCATGGTACCATCAGATGATATCACCAGGTAAGGTCCAATTCTCAGCTAGCAAACAGTGTTGATGGGCAAGAACAGCCAAAAATATAAATGCAATTGATGAGCATGAAAAACATGCCAACCAAACTTTGTTTCATGTTCATAGCATGTTCGGTTATAAGTTACAAATTTTCAAAGATTAAAAAATCACTGTTAATGTTGGCAATTTTGACAAGAAGTGGGACAATTTGGATGATGGCAATCTACCATTAAAAAAAAAAGGTTAAGAAATATGTCTTTCCCTCGTAATTGGTAGATATGAAATCATTATAACACTAAAAAGAGTATTAATTTGGCTGGACTTCGCCTTTAAATAATGGTATTGCTCAGAACAGTTATCGGAGGGGGGCAGGGCTGGGCACCTGCAGGTAATAACATACTTTTTGACACCTCTCAGCATCAGGTAGACATCGAGGGAATAGAACAGTGTCCAAAAATAAGTGGCTAGGTAAAAGAACTGCACCCAGGCCTGTGAAGAAATGAGAAAGTTTGAATAACTATCAATTATACGGCTAGAGAATATAACTCATTGGCATCTTCTCATTTCTTCTCATTTCTGCATCACGAACAACAAACCATGGGAAATGACTCTTATGAAAAACAAACCATATTGGGGGGAGTGGCAGACCTTGTCAGAAGTACAACAATGTACAATTGTATCCACCCCAGCATTTCTTGGAGAATCAGAGGCACCTCTCATGTTGTTTTCTCCCAAGGAGTTTTCCCTTCACCAACAGTTTTGATACAGTGCCACTGCAGCTTTTTCTCCGGAGCTTGCCTGGCATTGCTTCCCTGATGGTGATATCTTGTCTCATAGTAGAGCTAGGTGCTTTGATCATCACAGCTAATGGGCCAATTTTTCTCAAAATTTTATCCCAAGGTCCTGGCATATTCGGGTAACCAGATGTAGCAGCAACGTTCTAGCCATCAGTTGGGATTACATATTAGTCCAAATTTTGGAAATCACAAATTTGGTCTGGTTTAGTAGGGAAGGGTCCTCATAAATGACCATGAGACCACAACATCCTAAGAAGAACCGAACTCAAAAGATTCTCTGACAATCCCAGAGAAATGAGTCAAGACTGTTCTTGAAGGCATTTAGACCAAACAACTTTTGCAGGGAGACTATCCACTCAATAGTCACTCTTTGCAAAAGTAATTACTTCCAAATGTCTGATTTGCAACGTTTACCACGAAGCTTGAGACAATGGTCCCTATTAGTGTAAACAATCAAAGGAATAGTCGAAGGTCATCAAAGCCAGGGACCATTTCAAAACCTGAATTGAATCACCCTGAGTTTACCTTTGCTTCAATCTCGTAGCCCCCCTTTGGGCGTTCTCAATTTGCAGCCTATTTTTTTGCGAGATAAGGATTTCACACTCGCATGGCAAACTCCAAGTGAGGTCCCATCATCTGCCCAACAGCCTGACAAAAACGTCTTTGTCAGAAAAAACTGCCAAGCCTCTCGCAACTTTGCAAGCAGCTTCTCCATTTAGCATCAAAATACTCACCAAGATCTTTTCCCAGAATTTACCTCATTGATTCCATGACCATTGAACTAAAAGTGCATTACATTAGGATAGCCAAGCCTCACTTTTCTTTTTTTTTGTTTAGTTTGATTGGGCATCAGCTCGGCTTCAAACTCACCGAACCTGCACTAGGAAGGAATGTAGGTCAACAGTCATTGAAAATTATAAGTCATTGCACAAGAGGAAATTCATGAATTCAAAATAGGTCACTGATTAGTAGACACAAGATAGGCCCATATATTAAATTGAATAACCATTAAAATTCCAGATCATTCTTACAATTATGTTTTATTGAAAGCGAAATCTCATGTCATAAATATTAACCGAGTATGAGAAGTGAAAATAGTTAAGTAAAAGCACAGATCAATGTAAGTGCCTGAGCAGGCCTGGGGTAAATTTGTTAATGTGAAGAACTTTAAAGAAATGAGGTAATTAATTAGAATACCAGTGAACATACCCTATGCATTTGTGATAGGGAGGCGCAACTGCACGAATCCAAAAAAACCTACCTAGTCTACGAGCGACAGGAACCTATTTCATACTTCAACTTGCCCCCCCCCCCTTGTAGCTACTAGTCTTATTTCTGGCGAATACTCAAGCGTGTGCGACTGCACATTCATAAGAACATAAAGATTCGCCAAAAACCCAAGCACATGTACCTGGTATATAGGTACGTGGAAGGCACATTGTACAATCAGAATCAACCAAGAGCAGAAAGACATCTTCCTGAACATGAGACAACAACGCCCCCAGTGTCTCGATGTGTGCGGATCAGTGGTTTTTCTATTAGTCACTATGCAAAAACAATTACAAGGCATTTCCAGTGTGTGCTTTCCGTTTTTTTAGCATTTATATACAGAAATAGCCTACTATTCAGTGACCAATATCAGATTGGAGACTGATCATCGACCATGTGTTTCTACTAAAGGAGTACAAGTTTGGGGAGGAAATGTGAATAAATTATGTGAATTAGACCCAATATTCAACTTCCAATGACCCATGTTCTCATTTAAATCTCAGGCAATAGTGGACCATGCACCACTCAATTACATATTTCATGGGATTCTAACAAACTTAAACATTTGCATGAATGGAGCAAGTTATTATACACACTGCATAACCCCAGTGACTCAAGTCAGTGTTACCATTTTTGGGGACCAAGGTAGCCATTACCCATCAAACTTCATGAAAATGGAATAAACTTCGAAATATGGAATCAACCATGCAAATAAATATAACAATTATTTTGGTTTCCAAAATGTACTTCAGACCATCTGTTGAGCATCACAGAAAAGAGTGGGCTTGGGGAGGATGACAGGAGGGGAGGGGGCTAACTACCACATTTATCTTGTGATACATTTCTGCAACATGACTCATTGACTTGACCCTCGTTTCAGCCCAGCAAGGTCTTCAAGAATTACAATTTCTCGAGGCTGCCCTCACCCTTCCATAACAATGGAATGCAGACCATGCCACTGGACACTAAGCTCTTGCAACAACCCAACCATTTGTGAAACAAGTAGTTCAGCAAAATTGATGTAATTTCTAATTTTAGTGGCTTTAAATTGTTCTTGGGGACAGTCTATTCCAACCTCCCTAATTAAGTGAAGTCCTGGTCCCGTAGCCTGCCATATATGACACTGGGTACAATAATGTAGTGTAATCTTAACACTGCTTTAAGTTAGGCTCCAGTAATTACATCCAGCACAGTTTTCCTGGGTCACATGCCCAGTGTTTATAATTTATGGCAGTGGCATAGGAACAAATGTTTGAGTGGGGGCCGGCTCGGAAGTGTGTAGTGAAGTTTTAGACGGAAAATGGGGGAGGGGTCTATCGGGTGCATTGCATTTTCAGATAGGTCTAGATGCAATTTGGTGCAATTTAGCACACTTATACACCCATTCCATTTGGGGGAAAAAATCACATTTTTGATTACGACTTGGTGATCCACATTTTTTCTGTTACCAAAATGTGAAGGAAACCAAAGGCCTTGGGTTGATGCGAATCACTTATGCGGCTATATGCCTAAATCTGTTTAATAGGTGTTCCATGTTGAAATAGTGGTATGATAGGACGTTGTCACAGTCACCCACCCATAAAATCTCTGGGACTCACTTATACTGTAGGTGTTGCTGGTGATTACCTACAATCGCTTGATTATAAATCCTTGATTAAGTTTCATGTTTGTGAAATGGAGCAAGATCTGATTAATCACAGCAAGAGTAACTGGCAGCAGCCTATACAATGCCGATTGTTCTCAACTCCCTCGCAGGTGCCCCATTTAACATCTGGGAATAGAGGAGCAATGAAGGTGAAGCACCTTGCCCAAGGGCACAACGGAAAAGCTGATCAGATTGATTCAAACTCATGTTCTCCCAATTGGCAGTCTGGAGCTCTACTAACTGAGCTAATCCGATCTCCGATCCAATTAGGGATTGAAGAAACATCTTTGACATATTTTGTAATTAGTTCTAAGAGAAAACTTTTGGTTCATGTGAATCATAAAGTATTTATATACTGTTAACTGTACTGATCCAGTTTTAATGTAAGACTGACAATTTTCTGTTAACATCCCTGCAGGCTTGCAGACAGAAAATGTATAATAACCAAAAAATCAGTAGAAAATAAGGAGAGCGTAGAATCCCTGTGGAGCTTTGCGAGTCGTCCAGTCCATAAAAAGACCATTATTTCTGAACACTGCTACATTTTACACAGACAGCTCTCTTAAAACAAAATTTTACCGATAGGCTCACGGACAATGGAAGCAACTAGTATGCAGTCTACTAACCAGAAAGTGCAGGGAATAAACCCACGTCCATAGGCAGATGCAACTGTCGGTATGGCTAAGGAATACACATGCCAGATTATCTTATGTTGGAAGAATTCCAATATACTCGTCATTCTAGTTGGAATCTTCAATACATTTGGAATCTTGAAGGACAACTGCACGCTTGGATACAGCAGAAGCCATATTGTGGAGAATAGAACACTCTATCTATAGGTCCAAACCCCATTTCAATACGATGTCTCTATGTGGAGTTATTGGCCTTCAAAGTTTGGGCCATTAAGCAGAGAAATTGGGGAGATACCCAATTGTGCAATAACGCATGACGTCACACATACACAACACAGGAAATTATGTTATGTATTTGATTGTTTCATTTTGTTGAATAAGTCAACATTCAGCAGAAGTTCTTTGTTCTTTCGTCTCACCAAAGAGAACCTAACAGTAATAAAACCAATATAGCAATCCTTTCCCATAGACTAAATGCTTTTCGAAGTGAAAGTAATGTTCGAATTTCAAAAGAAAACAAAGAATGTTTGCAGGGTTGTGCAAGGTTGACATCAATTTAATTATGGCATGATGGGAGGCATTCGATCTTGCACAATACACATGCTTCACAATACACAAACTTCAAATGACTATAACTCCGTAACGGAAAGTCCTTATATATTGAAACTTCCGGTTTGAACTGGCGCATTCAGTTTTTATCCAGCTATTAAACCAGCTCCTGTATAAATCATCCTGCAGCTGTCATTTAATCTTGTGAAACCGCTAGCTGCTGAGGTGTCTGAAGCCCAACTCGATAGTAATGCTCAGATGTGTTTTTCAAGACCTGGATCCAAGTTCTTTATGTTTTGAACCCACTTTGCAAATTTGTGTTACAACTCAATAAATAGTTTCATTATATATATATTTTATTTGGCAATACGGGTTCTATTGTTGGCACTGACTCATTCACCAGCTGACCAGTGCAGTGCTGTGCATGCCGGTACGACTGCTACATACACAATACTCAGTGTACTGGGCTTTATGGCATACAGTACATACATGAAGAGCTTTATATTGCTGGTCCGCACTCAGCACACAGGTCCTTAGCAATCGTGCCCCGTGGAAAGTGAAGTGTGGAGAATAACATAAATTAATGCTGAATTATAGCCTACAATAATTTCTAATAATTTGTGAAATAAAAAGAAGGGGTTTTCTGCCTTGGGAAGTGGGGGGGCAGAATGATATTTCTGCCCCTCTACAATTTGAGTGGGGGGCTTGCGCCCCCCAGCCCCCCTGCTAGCCCCCCCCCACCGGTTCCTACACCCTTGATTTATGGTCAGTGTTGGGGGGCTCAGAAGAGGTGATGACAGCCAGAAGTGGACAATTAGGCCTCAAGGTAAAAAGGCAGGTTTTGACAATAAATGAAATCTCTGTCTGTCACAGATAGGAATACTAGTTAAGATGAATGAAAATGGAAATACCATACCTCAGGGGTTGAATGTGTAAAACTCCAAATAGAGATAGTTCTGCATATCTTGTTATTAATAGCATGCTTTAATAATAGTGATGTCAGCTCAGCCTCAGCAATGTCCGCTAGGTTGCCTCAAGACTAAACCATTCTTAAAACGGTAGCATACAGTCTCTATAGGTTGTTGCAGGAAATGTTATTATTTGACAGTTTTGGTCCATAAGTGACCTTCAATGAAATGACGTTTTTTATGAAAAATGTTATCCTTGATAATATGCAGCATGTCCCAAAATTTCAGCCATATCACACACAGTCCTTAGAAGAAGTTATTGCAGAAAATGTTATTATTTGGCAGTTTGTTGACCTTGAATGACCTTTGATCACATGACATTTTTTATGGAAAATGCTTGCCTCCAAATGATGCACCAAGCCCTAAAAGTATTAGGTAATCAGATACACACACTTAGTGCTATCCCCCAAAAGTATCAAAACCAACCTTTGACCCCTTAAAACTCAAAGACCAGGTGTCAGATTGAAGCGAGAGTTGGTTTCGTCTATGTAGCACACAAAGCTCTATCACATATCCAAAAATTGACAGTTTTTATTTCTTTGTCCTATAACTCCTAAAATAAGCACATTTTCCAAGACTTGATCTCTGACCTTTTGACCTTGTCATTCGATGTGTTCGATCCACCCAATCCGAAAATCACCATGACAATCTCACGAACACCCTGACTGCAATCATTTCGATCATTGACTTCTTTTACCAAAAATTGCATAATTTATGCAAATTAGTCACATTAAAGACCTTCAGTGACCTTGACACTATTGTTAAATTGATCAGGATTGAAGGTGTACCATCTCCACAAAGTTTCATGGAAATTCAACTAATCAAAAAATCGGCATAAATTATGCAAATTGTACTACTTAAATGCAAATTATTCACATTAAATGACCTTCAGTGACCTTGACACTATTGTTAAATTGATCAGGATTGAAGGTGTACCATCTCCACAAAGTTTCATGGAAATTCAACTAACTTCAAAATCTGCATAAATTATGCAAATTGTACTACTTAAATGCAAATTATTCACATTAAATGACCTCTGGTGACCTTGTTACTACTGCGAAAATTGATCGGACTATAAACAAACCATCTCCACAAAGTTTCATGAGAATCCAAACAAACTTTTAAAAATCACATAAAATAATGCAAATTCATACTGAATCAGCACATATAAGCTGGATATCTAATCAGTTCATCTACACTTCATAGTTGGTATATATGCTGAACTGCATCAGCAATGCCCCTATCGATCAAGAGGTATCTTGTACACAAGCTCCTAGGCCAATTTTCATTGAATATGCAAATTTATGCGAGTGAGTATAGATTTTCAGGACAAAAAGTGGATGCACATCGACAACTCTTCACCGTACATCTCCACAATAAGGGTTCCAGCATGACAGTTTTCACGGTTCAGGAATCTCGAACCACACTCGGAGACCGACAACAGACACACACACAACAAAGTGATCACTATGAATCTCCTTGAACAAAGTTCAGGCGAGACAAAAAACACCCCATTGTGACCAGGACATACTTTTTTGGTCACAAGAAGGACAAGGACGATCATCTAGAAGAAACATTGTTTCAGGCTTCAAGTGAAAAACAGGTTGGACGAAAATACATGGGCGCCTCTACCAGGCCATGAGTTCCTATTAGATGTATGGAGGGTATTTGAATTAAGGGAGAATATTGGTAAAACACAGCTTTCTTCCTTCCCTTCAACAAGAAGAGATCCACCATTCTTGAAACAAAGGTCAAAGAACATGTGAATAGGAATAAATTGTTCCAAGGCATGGTTCAAATATTTTTGCAATTATTCAAAGGGGTAAAATAGTCCAGTAGCGGACTAGTAAGAAAGCGACAGCAGCAGTGTTTGCTAGCCGTACCAGTAAAAAAGCGCCGGCTTAATTCAATATCGATCACAGTAAATCTTAATCAGATAGACAGTATGTCAGAGAACTTGTCTGGTAGCTTTTAGCAGAGAAGAGCAAGAAATGTTTGCATGATGTCAAAAATGAGAGAAAATTCCAATGCATCATGCCACAGTAAAGTTTCGCCAGCTTTGGGCGATTCAATATCGATTACAGTATATCTTCATCGTGACATAATAGAGGCACTCGTCTGGAAGCAATTAGCAAAGGAAATTTCCGATGTGGTTCGATTTCGAAAGTATACAGTACATCGTCATGTCGGTCATGATGATATTCAATGTAAAATTAGTCTTGATACACTGAGAAGATTTATGTCACAACAACATGTATCAACAACCTCGTCCATCCTGTCACTTTAATACATTAAGTTTTGATATACTGTTGGATGATATTTGGTTTTGACGGCATGCAAGTGACACCTTGTATTGTCCGCCAGGTAGTGCGAGACAACATTTCTCTTCAAACCACTAACACACTTCCTGTTAAGACGTGCCGAAAATGAAACTGCCTCAAAGTGCAAGTGCAAGTAGCAAACTGTCCTTCAACTGGCAAAGATGGAAATTGGAATAATAATGAAAGGTGGATTGTCGTTTCCTCCTTTCCCTGGCGATATGCACGGCCGTCGTTAAATATTAATAATAATAATGATTAAGTCATGAATCCTGGAATAAGATAGTAGAGACATGTAAGGAATCACCCTGCAGTCCCTCCTAACTGTGACAAGAGAGTTGCAAAAAAATGTGTACGAATGCTAGATCCAACCCGAGAGAAAAGCTACCAAAAACACAAAATATGTATCAGTAGAAGCTTCATTCAAACCTTTTCCATTTTTGTTTTCAACAAGACTCTGCACTTTGGCAAATTGCTCAAACAATGAATCTGCGAAAAGAGTGGCTATGGGTTGTCTAACTGTGATATGATAGAATTGCCGAATAGACCCAATAGCCACATGGTGGGAGGGTCCACACTGGAGTCTCATTGGTCTCACATGGTTTCAGCCTGAAAATCATTTCATTCAGCATGGAACCAGTGGGTGGGAGGTGGCACCAGACAAGTATGCATGGTTGCCATGGCTTCCTCCTGGGTACTCTGGGGGTTGAAGAGGGGGGGGGGTGGGGTGTGAGCTTGTCCAGACCTGGGTGCTTCCCAGGAAGGAAAAGTCGGGGGGTGGAAATCAATGCGACAGGGGTTCAAAGAAGAAACATAATCTGTGCGAAGGAACTTATAAACTAGGTTAGTGCAAATTGCATCACTGTAAGAAGACAGTAGGCCCAATATTCCACCCAACCCACAAGACAATAAGAAATCCAATTACTTCCGTTCAGAGATATCCCTCACTTTACAGTTTCGCCAGTAGACAAGGTCGAATACGGAGAATACAGCTGAAGAAGGAAACGGTTTAGATAACCTAATAAGTTAGGGTTATGGCTAGGTCACTCAATCTCACATTAGAGTGCTTTATGTCGTCGGTTTGTTAATTCTCTGTTATTCCAATTGAGAATTGACATACCATATATGGTTATGTCAATATATGAAAAAAACAGCAAACTATCACTTGACTAAAATGCACCCATAGTCACCGTATTTAGCTTTGAGAAATCAAATCAAACTCTTCAGGGGTCAGGGAACACCCTCATGAATGGTCATGGATGGTCACCCATGGTCGTGGATGATCAACCATGGACGCCAGATGATCACCCATGTTGTGGATGCTCCACCCATGGTCATGATGAATCAACCCATGGACATGGATGATCACCCATGGTTGTGGATGAGCACCCATGTGTGGATGATCACCCATTTGACTAAGTGGATGATCACCCATGGTCATGGCTATGGATAACATGGGCGTGGATACTCTCCCAGGTTCGTGGACGGATACCATGGTCGGGATGTGATTGCCATGGGCGTAGATTGTTCTCCCATGGCGTGGGATGATTCTCCCATGGTCGTGGATGATCACCCATGGTGTAGATTTCCTCCCATGGTGTAGATGTCACTCATGGTAGTGGATGATCCCCATGGTCATGGTGCTCCACCCATGGTCGTGGTTGATCACCAAGGTCGTGGATGATCCACCCGCGTATGGCGATGATCACCACGTTCATGGATGATCACCCATGGTCATGGATGATCACCCATTGGTGTAGATGATACCATGGTAGTAGATGGATCACCATGGTCATGGATGATCACCCATGGTCATGGCTGATGAACCCAGGTCGGGATGATCACCCATGGTCGTAGATGATCACCCATGATCGTGGATGATCACTCATGAGTCGGAATGATCACCAACTGCTCAGGGGTTGAGACTCACCCTCATGTTTGTCATGGAAGATCATCCAATTCTAGGAATTCATGAAGCCACCCTTATTGCTTGGCCACAGGGATCATTCATCCAATGCCTCGGGCATTAATAAAGACCCCTCCATATGCATTGTGGTGGAAAGATCATGCAATCCTAGGCAATTACTAGACACCATATGCATGGTCATGGATGATTATCCAACTCCTCAGAATAACTCTGAATAACTGCAGTTCGGTCATTCAATCCTAGATATAGTACCTATCATGATGCAGGCTTAGCATCCGATTTAAAATTAGTGTCCGGATTTGAGTTGAATTGTCAGTCGATGATTCTTACAATATAATATTCCACCCTGCCTCCTCTGGGCAAATGATCGAGCCTGAACATGACCCCTCCCCTCCCCCCTCCAATTGTCTGCAAAAGTACCTGCGAAGCTGCATGAGCTGCATTAACCATACGAGGCCGTTCCAGCAGCCAGCCCCTTCAAATCTCTTACTGTTGAGATAATTCAAGCGGGAGTGGGAGGGGGGGTGATGAGATTGGGGAACTAACACGGTTGGGAGACCATATAGCAGACCCTGTTTAGAAGCACACTCCTAAAAAGAAGATACATCATACCATTCTAAAATTGAGAAGAAATATATGGAAATTTCAGTGTTCTTCAGCAGAGGAAATTGAGTGAAAACATTCACATCAAATGTAATATTACTGTAGGTGAAAGTTCTATAAGCCACTCACCGTGAAAAGACACAGAGTGCCATCTCAGTCTGTGAGCCCTCTGCTTTCTCTGAGCCACTCACATACTCCTGCATCTCCAGCATACAATAGAACGCAAACACCAAGACACCTGGCGAAAAACAATGACAAAAGCTTAAAAATGCATGGCTTCATGCAAGGCTTTTGTAGCCTATTTAGGGAACATTGTGAAATAATATCTCCGGCAGCTTCAGAATAGCTGTAACATCGCGAAATGCGCCTCAAACAAGCCAGATTGCTACACCCTGGGTTCGGAAGTGCATAGCAGCCAGTTTTGTACACAAAAAACTATAGACAGCATACAGGTTTTCTACAATCCTCCCAAGATTGTCCGGCACAAGTGTCCGGCACTATTTCAAACCCTGATATTGGAAAGTAAGAACCTTTCCATAACAAAGTGTAACCTCATGGGCATAGGTGTGTGATGGAGGGCACTGCCACCGACTATCGTCTCATGCATCTGCTCCTGCCTGCTCCTAGATGCCAGTTAACATCTCTTACCTATACATGCTGATAGATCAGCAGCAGCTAGCCACGATAGTATAATCCTCTGTCTGTCGTCCGCCACTGCCTCTCGCCTCGTGCGTGTGCTTCCTTTCTTGGGCACCAGTGTGATGATAGTTCCGATGATGCTCGCCAGAGCAGAGAGGAAGAGGCTTGTGAAGAACACATAGCCCAGAATGAGCATCTGTTTTCTTGGCTAGGGTGATGGTCGTTTAGTGAGTAGATGGAGTAGTGTTATCACTTGCATTCTCTTGAAAAACGCAACAGAGCAGGTCTAATGTTGGAGAGGCCATCTTTATCTGTGTAAATGAAAAGTTACATATGATAATGGGTCAAGTATAAAAACTGTGGAAGAAACTGGCATGTTCACAATTTTTATTGATTTATAATTGTTGCTCAACCAGCTATGCTAGTTGAGCTATTGTGATGCCCAGTCATTCTAATCTACCAACCTATCTATCCTTTTAACCTTCTATCTATCCAGTCGTAACTTTTGGTTTTGGGGCTACAAAATGTTTGTACTTCTTCAGAATCTTCACCAGACTTGGTCACGATGTTTATCGACTGATGGGTCATCTTTGACCACCTGAAAGTCAAGGTCAAATGGCATTAAAGAGGCACAATTGGCCATGATGTGAAAAAACAGCAAAACGCTACTTCTCCTGCACTAAGGTCAGATTGCCATGGTACGTATGTGAACGGTTTAATCATTGAATGGTAGTACTCATAGGTCTCACAGGAATTGTAGGTGGGAGGTCATTAAAAGGGGGGTACTAGGCAATTTTGTTCGAATGGTAGAATAATATGTGAATTGCATGTTTTTTGGCTGTTAAATGCTCATGCTCTGATGGATATTAACCAGAGTTGAACATACTATTCATTGACTGCTGGGTGACATTTGACCAGCCAGAGGTCAAGGTCAAAGGTCATTGAGGGAGCCTGCCTAATGAGCTATTATGTGAAAAACCATGTATTCCTCTCACAAATGAAGTTGTGTCTTCATGATGCCGCTCAGTGTCATCAAGTTCCAGTAAATGAAATCAATGCAAACTCCAATATCACATTACAGTCACTACGATGAAAATGGTCCAGTTGAGCTACTGAACATTGGTTCCTAGTTTATTTGTATTGTTCTACTAGCCTGCAATGACAATGAACTAGGTTCCGAGGGTACAATTATGCAGCACCTGTAGGAAAAATTAAATTACCCTCTTTTTAAGCTATTTTACATATGGGTAGGGGTGAATGTGCAACTTACAAGTCCACTCCATTCTCCAAATAATAAATCAATATAACCAACAGTTTGTGTACTGGTATATGTGTGAGGATAAAAACAAATGAAAACATTTCTCATAGAAATCGCATCTGTTAACCTCATACAGGCAGGAATGTCAGCAAAGTACCACATGTAACATGACACCAAAAAGTAATATATAACATATAGTCCTGAGTGATATCAATGCCTTGCATCATTGTTTTACTTATTCACAAATTGTAGATTTCCCCATTTTTGGAGTGTTAATACTAATACCTAAGTATGGCGAGTTCTGATAACTGTAAGTTGGTCATGGTTGGATTTGGTGAAAACTCTTTTCGAGCTAGAGTTCACACTGTAACAGTATCACATAACAATAAAATTCTAATCAATGCATCCACATCTTGAGAAACAAATACAGACTTTTGTTCTACCAGTATTGATTTTTAAACATAACCATAGACTGGATTGCACTTTAGTGAACTTTGACCAAATTCAGATGAAACTGTAGTGTCACACTGTACATTTCTCATACAGTGTAACACCAAATTGATTGTTAACACCAGGAATGGCCATAAAAACTGGAACTACTAATTCCCCTTTAATCATTATCATATAATGTAAAAACCTCCAAGATTATCTGCATTTGAAAGGAAGTGGTCTGCGGTGTTATACCACTATGTTTTGTTGCAAGTGCAAGATCAAACTGTAACATACCCTTTATTGTTCAAATTGATGTTGAAAGGTGCACAATATTAGAGAGTCCTTAGACCCATAGTGATGTATTTTTTTTTACAACTGATGAATTACCCTATTCATCCCAGTTTTCACAAATAAAGGCGATCGCCCCCAGTGTCTCGCAGGGGTTGCACGATCAGTGTTTCTATTTGTCACCATGCAAACAATACAAGGCATTCATGTGTTGCTTTCCAGATCGTGGATAGCCTTCAACAGAAACAGCGTGTTAATCAAGTGACCCAATTTAAATTCATAAGGAGGTTCTGATTATTGACCAAGCCTACGAAGCGAGTAACGTTTTGTGGAAATGTGACTAAAATTTCCTAAATTATGAAATTAGACACAATACTAAATTCCATTGACCCATTTTCTCAGGACCAATGTTTCATGGGAATTCCGAATTTGAACATTTGCTGAAGAAGAAAAATTATACACATTGAATAACCACGTGACTCGAGTCAAGCTAAGATAAAAATTGGGGGACAAAAGGTTCATTGCAACTTAACGAAACAAATCGAAAAACTTTGAAAATTGGAATAAACAATGCAGAATAGACACAAGGAATGACCTCTAGTGACTCCCGTCTAGTTAAAAACGTTGAGAGTAATGGTAAGCCACATCTACCCAACACAAAATTCCATGAAAAAATGCGGCGGGATGTAACAGAAAACATTGGAATGAACTCCGTGATCCTGGAATTTTTGTTAAAAAGTCTCAGGACTAAAAAGTAGACCATATCCACAAAATTCTGTGGAAAATCCAAAAAAATTTTGAAATTTGGATGAATTATGCAAATCAGACAATTAAATTAGCATATTTAATTAGCATATTTCATGCAGAAAAAATCTCATTAGTCATCTACTTATATAATGCACCTATTGCCAAACTAAATCACCATAGCACATCTACGGTTAGGTAAGTTGATGAAGAGCCTAAACAATGAATTGAATAATAGAAATAGGACTAAGTAGTAATTCCTAATTAATCAAGTGACTTTGGGCCCATAATATATCAGATGTGTTCACCAACCCCGATACTACATACAAAATTCAGCAAAATTGGTTCTTACCGTTTCAGAGAAACGCTAACGAGAAAGTGGGACACACATTACGTGCACCACAAACGCTACTTGTACTAAGCCGTCAACCGGGGGATGTACAAAATGTGTGTAAAGTGTATCAATTTTGCAGAGAAAACAGGGATGTTAGGTCAAGTAAAAAAAAAAGGTGGTCGCACCCAGTGTCTAGCTGGTTTGGTGAGCAGTGGTTTCCTCCAAAGGTACGATGCGGATAATATGAGTCAATTCTAACCTGTTGCTTTACGGTTTTGGTCTAGCTTCAACAGGAAGGGCCTATTAATCAGTGACCAATTCAATTCATAAGACTGATTATGGAACATGTCTGACAAAGGAGTATACGTGTGTGTCGAAATGTGACTAAAATGTCATAAGTTATGCAAATGAGACACATACTCTACTTCCATAGACCCATTTTTTCAGGACCAATAGTGGAACACACTTAAGTAGGTTCATGGGAATGTCCAAAAAACTTGAATGTTGCCATGAATGATTGTAATTCTACACATTGAATAACCCACAGGAAAACTGTAGTCATATAAAAATTTTAGGGGGACTACAGTCGGACCATACCCATGAAGCTCATGTAAAATCGAAACAAACTTGAAAATTTTGAATAAACTATGCAAAATAGACACAGTGAATGACCTCTAGTGGACCTCCAGTCTATGTTAAGAATGTCGGAGAGGAAAGGTAATCCATACGCGGTCCATACCAACCCGAGTAGTTCTCAGTTGAAATTGTAGTAATAGGTTCCACAATAACCTTGCATTAACACATTACTGGTTACTGTCGTACCTGGGCCTACATTAATCTGTCTTTGAGGGGGGGGGGGGGGAGGGAGGTAACTGGCAAGCTGTAGTTATGGTTTTTATTTTTATAGTTACATTTCATTTGGTAGTTGTTGTATTCATATCATTATTTCAAAAACAACTGATAACTACTATGGTTCTCAACATCACGAAACAGCAACAATAAAGAACGTCATGTATAGTCGGTGAAACTCTGTGTATCCTGTAGAGTGAGGTCCATGATCTGTGTTCAAAGGCAAAAATGGCCCCATATAATACAGTCTATTCAAGACCCGATCCCTCCTCTAACCCCTTGCTGAAAAAATCCAAATAATGTAGGCCTATCTTAAACATGCTGCTTTTAAGGCTGTCTCAAGTTAATACATGAAACCAGCACCAATGCATTTCTGGGCCAGCACTCATTAATTGTTTACAGATTCACTCAGCAGGCAGGGCGTCGGGAGAGTTTCAAAAAGTGGGTGGGGGACACATCGAATGAAATGGACCATCTAAGCGGAGCGCCACCATAGGTTGGCGCGGAGAGTACAAAGAAAATTACAGTTTCCATCCTCAGATCGATGGAAACGGCACTTGCCGGCCTCAATAGCACCCATCAGCACCCTGTGTGATTTGAGTAAAGACGACAAAAAGTTCATTGTGCATACTAAGATGATTTACGAGTATCACACATGGTATTTTTTATACATTTTCTACTTGGCTTGGTTTGCGTGGGATTCCAGGGGTCTACCGAAAATGTCTATGTGGTATCGAAGGGAAAAGCCCCTAGGTGTACGGTGAACCACTCTATGTTTGGGAGCAGAAAAAACTTTAACCAAATTTTAAAAGTCAGGTCATTTGAAACCACCGGCGCGCGGCGAAAAAAAAATTGACTATTTTCGACATTTCATCGAAAAGGTCTGCAAAAAGTTCAGGCATTTTTTTTCACTTTGCTTGTTCCTTCCCAAATGGGTCACGAATTTTCGCCAGAATTTGCATTCCGAAAAAAATTGGGGGGGGGGGAGGGGCAGTCTGCCCCAAGGCTTCTGAAATTGATCAATCCCACCCCAGGTGAACGAAATGATTGAAGCATTACATCGCATTTATTTAGCTACAACGCTGGGAGAAAAAAAACGCCATTGCAAGCGAAACGAAACACTTGAGAAATTAGGCACTTTTGGCAATTGGATTTAAAATTCGAAACTCGGTATGAAACATAGGGAATACTTCCTCACCGGAATTAGTGACTTGAGATAACGCGATTATTGTTTGGTTAGAAAAAAGTGAATCAGTTTAGAGTGATACAAAATACGGGGCATTGTGCATTAATTTTATTACGGTCCGGAAAAGGGGGGGGCAAACGATATGATATCCCCCCCAATTTTTGAAAGTGGGGGGAAATGTCCCACCCAGTCCCCCACATGTTGACGCCCATGCTCAGCAGGCAAGGGCATGTTTGGTGAAGGCAAATGAAACAAATCTCTTGGGGATTTCCAGATGAAGTAGTAGTGAACAAGCAGAAGTGGCCGCAAGGTAAATAAAGAGGGGGGTTTTGACAATAGGATGAAATTCTCTGTCTGTGCACAGATCGGATACTGGTTAACAGATGAATGAAAATACCACGACCTGGGGTTGGATAAGCCAGTAAACTCCAAAGAGCGATAGTTCTGAAACATTTGTTATTGATAGCTTGTTATAATAATAGTGATGTAAGCATCATGATGGGCAGGTAGGGTACCCCCCGACTCTATACACATTCCTAAAGACGGTAGCATCACAGTTCCAGGGCTGTTGCAGGAAATGTTATTATTGACAGTTTTTGGCCCATAGGGGACCTTGATGACTTTGATGACATTTTATGAAACATGTTACCTTGATAATATGCAGCATGCTCCAAAATCTCAGCCAATACGCACACAGTCCCTAGAAATGATTGCAGAATGTTTAGTATTCGGCATTTGTTGAACTGAATGGCCTTTTTGATGAAATGACGGTTTTTATGAAAAAAAATGCGTGCCTCAATGGGATGAAACAAAGACCCCCATCAGCATTATGGATCAGGTACACACACCCTATGCTAACGCCCAAAAGGTATTAAAATCACCTTTGGCCCCTTGTAACTTGAAAGGACCAAGTGTCAGTCAGATCGAAGCAGCACGGGTTGGTTTCATTTATAGCAGACAGAGATCTATCACCATATCCAAAAATTGACAGTTTTTATTTCTTTGCCCGTAACTCCTAAAATAAGCACTTTTCTTAAGAGCTTGGACCCTTTGACACTTTTGAACTCACGTTTTTAGATGGTGTTGATCCTGAACCCAAAAATTTACCAGGACCAATCTCTACGAGCACCTAAATGCACTCAATCCAATTGTTTACGACCATTTAACAAAACTTTGAAAAAATTGGGTTAATTTATGCAAATTATTCAATTAAGCCCGTGAGTGAACTTTACCCTGTTGTTAACTTTATCAGGATCAAAGGTGTAACCATCTCCACCAAGTTTCATGAGGATTCAACCAATATTTAAAATATGCATAAAAATTTATGCAAATTAGCTAGGTAAATGCGAATTAGAACCATTTAACTGACCTCTGGGGCCTCGTCCCTACTGTAAAAGTCATTGGGACTATAGATAAACCATCTCCCACCGAGTTTAGTCCAAATCAAAAAAAACTTCAAAATTATTCACCAGAAATTATCCAAGTTAGACTACTTAATTAGCAATATCATGCCAGTAATCTATCAGTTTGTTGTAATCTTCATAGTGGTTATATACTCCGAACGACATCACAATGCATCTACCGATCAAGAGGCTATCTTGTAAACAAGCTTCCGGGCAAATTTTCATAAATATGCACAGCCATGCAAAGGAGTATGGTCTTTCGGGACGAAAAGTGGAGTCACACCCAGCAAACTCTTCACCGCGCAACTCCACCACAAAAAGGTCCCAGCACGATTGCTTTCACGGTTCAGGAGAAATTAACGACCGCACATGCGGACAGACAGAGGACAGGACAGCGGGACAGATAGACAGGACAGACCCACACAACAAAGTGATCACTATGAATCTCCTTGAACAAAGTTCAGGCGAGACAAAAAAGGGTCGTGGTTCATAAGGTCCGATATTCATAAATGACCGAAAAAGCCCGTTTCATTTAATTATCAAAAGGGTTTGTTATCATAACAAAGCATAAGGTCGATATTCATTGATAGTTAAAAATGGTCCGATATCTCATATGGCGAAAAGGGTCCGTAAATCAAAAGGGCAAAGGGATCGTTTATTCCTAAGAGCAAAAGAGTTCCGTATTCATAATCGCAGAGAAGGCCCGTCATTCATAATAGTGAAAAATTTCCGTTATTCATAATAGTCAAAAAGGTCCGTTATTAAATCGCGAAGAAGGGCCGTTATATAATGGTTTCCTTCAATAGATACTTGCCAAACACGATGATTCTACCTAAGCGAGGTCCGGCAAGGATCCAAACCCTAAAACTGCACTTTGTAAGCTGCGAGCCCTGACAGATCCACGACAGGTGTTTGTTTTACTATTATGAAGAACGGACTCTTTTTCCGATTTGGATATCGGACCCTTTTCCCTATTATGAATTAACGACCATTTTTTCCTATTCTGAATAGCGGACTTTTTGTCCATTATGGAATATTGGACCTTTTCTTGAGCGCGAAACGTAACAAAAATCTATCACGTTGGAATATAACCCATACGTAAAAAAAGATCAACCATCGAAAACAGAATCAACCCATCGAAAAAAAGAATAAAAAACCCATCGAAAACAGAATCAAGCTTCAAAGAATGAACAAACCCATTGAAAAGCGGCATCAGCCTATTCCAAACAAGAAATGTACATCATAGGATACTCCATGACCTCCACCATTAACAGGATATTTCATTGTATTGCCGTGCCATTCACCTTCAAGTGTGATCCACTCCGCACAGCCTGGTGCGCGGCGTGTAACAAAATCATCAAGAATGGAAAAAACAGACCATCAGGATTTGGAATCAATACGTCTCCAGAACAGAAACTAGGGTGTCCAAAACGGAATAATGGTGTCGAAACAAAAAACAGAGTGTCCAAAACCAGAAGCGAAACTGAGAGGGGGAGGAAAAAGTCAAACAACGCGGACCCTGCGTCATGAGAGTCCTTGTCTCAATACTTGTGTACCTCTTCCAAATAAGTAATTGCAAAACCTAACATTGGACAGTTTGTGCCCATAGCGGCTGAGTAGGCACATTTTAGGAGGTGTATGGATGTTGCTGTCGAGGCAAGGAAGATTAACTACACCCCCTCATCAATAGCTCTAGCCCCTTAAAACATACCTATGGATCAGGGAAGCATTATCTATGTAAGAGTGAGTGTGACGGGGAGAGTGGGTGTTAATACAGTGGAATGTAAAGGGGGGTTAAGAGGTGGATGGCGAGTGGCATGTTATAGAGTGAGTGTACTTAGTGGAGGTGTATGCTGAAGAGAGGGTAGGCAGAGAATAAGATTTAACAATATCTAATACGAAGGACTGATCATTTTGTGTAGGTGGAACAACAACATATACTTACCAATGGGACTCTCATTTTTAATAGAACATTATTGAACGGAAGACGAATTCCACAAGCACCGCTAGCACAAGGTCATTACATAACCAATGATGGAAGATATGGAGGTTGAGCCTATGCAGTGCACAGGAGTGGCGCCAGGGGGAAGCGGGGGACTTCCCCCCCCATGCCCGTCGGGGAATATGGCCCATTTTGTCGGGTACTAGCCGAGACGGGAATATGCTAAAAATTTCCACACATCTCGATACGAGTGCTGATTGCCCCCACAGTATTATTATTCAACCTGTAGTCCTGGTGAAAATTTGTATATTACAGCTGAAAATCGCACGCCTCATACTTATATCTCAGTCTCCTGCTTAGTTTAGGATCAGTATGTCAAACCATGCTGCCACCTTCATCATACAAAATATACACTGTAGCCATTGGCTGTAAAAGTCGTATGGATATATTTGTAATGTCCCTGAAAAAACAACAATGTTACACTTCTGTTTGATCAGTCCTCGGACCACTCCGTCGCAGGAACTTGCTCGCCCATCCCAACCCTACGCCACCCATACAGTTGCACGTAATTGTGCAATACTTGGCCTATTTGACACTTGTATGGACTCCACTTCTGTTATAGTATGTAGTAATCGAGTGATTGCTGTATCATTCTGTAATCTTTTCTTAATGAGTACAATACAAGCAGTGAGGTGGGAGAGTGTGTTGATAATAAACCCGGTACCGTACTAGTATACTATGGCTGGAATGTTGAAGTATGTTACTCTTTTCTAGAGGATTAAGAAGGACCTAAAACAGGTAATGAGATAAATCAATAAGGCATTTGTAGATATATGGAGTCTGCAAATTCTTGGTGTAACTGTCATGAAAAGACATCAATACACACCTGGAATGGAATTGTTGCATGTTACAAGCTAAAATGGTTAAAATATTGATTTCTCTGAATATAATGTCCCATTAGTCCTCAAAAAATGACCCGTGTCTAACAAAAGAAAAAAAAAGCAAAATGGTCAAATGTACACACTTTTCGAACGGAACATGCAAGACATTCTTACCTAACTCATCAAGATATCTGTTTGTTGTCTCGACTGACCAATAAAGAAAGAAAAAAATGTTCACTATGGCGTATATGTGGAGTCCACACTCCCTGATAGCCGGACGTTCCTTCAACGAACCAACAGATTACAACAAAGTTTCACGATAAACAACCTTGACATACATGTAGCTGACTATTGACCCCAGTCAGTCTTCATTTCTAGAGCTAAGTAGACAAAACATCAGAAGGGCTACTAAAGGCATGTCTCCCATGCCACACCTGAACATATACAATGGGAAAGGGGGACACCAAAAACCTAATCGCCGAGTGTGATCCGATGCCATGTTAGGACCTATCAATTCCCTTATAGATGTCTCCACCGCCCTAATTCTATTCAACAACACTACTTAGTTGCCCAATTACTTTTAAATCGAATGACAAGAGGGTAAGAAACAAAACAGCTCCTCGCCTTGATAGCACAATCCAGACTTTCTCCCAAAAATATGCTATTAGCCGACAGAACATGGCAAAAACTGCCACTGTAAGCTTGCATTCAGAACTTAGAAATCACCCTTCCAGGATCCCCTACGGCAGGGTGCGTTGCATATCCTGATGGTCTGATTCCATTTCTTGTGATTTTGTTACACTCCGCTCCCAGGACTGCGTGGAGTGTATCAAACTTAAAGGAGCGCGGCTATACAATGAATCCTTTCACGGTAGAAAGTCATGGAGTATCGCTTATGGTGACTGATAGATCCCCGCAACCTGTCCTTGTTCGGGGATATTATGGTTTTGGCCGTGTGGCCCGCCGCTCCGCCGCGCTGCCGCCGCCGCCCGCCGCCGAAATTTAGGCGTTACGCTCTACATCTTTAACCTTTATCCGATTGCCCCAAAACTGGTGGTACACATGTCCGATGAGTACAATCTCGTATAAGTTCGAAAATTGGCTGTATTGGATTTGTTAGCCCTCTATTTGCAGGTTTTTCGCAAAAATTGTCAAGTCCCCCCCCCCCTCGTGCGATTTACAACAAACTGGTTGTTGAGGGTAGTTGTTGGAGCCGAAAAACATGTGGACAATTTCGAGGTCATCCGAGGCAGTTTGCATTTCTTCGGCCATAGCCTAATTAATAGCAGAATGTACGTATATTTCAAACTTCATTGGCTTTTTCATGAAACTTGGGGAATAGGGCCAACTATCAGTGCCGATGATTTCCTAATGTGGCCGAGGTCCACTGGAGGTCATCTTGCATGAACTAATTCAGCAATTAGGCAAATTAATAAACTTGTTGGTTCTCACGAAACTTGGAGTGGGAACCTTCGAACAGTCCCGATATTTAGTCAATTGCGTTGAAATCATGAAGGTCATTATGTGTGCTTAATTTAACTATCGTTAGCAAATTAGAATAAGTAATGCATTATTTTCTCACTCTTAGGTAAGTTGACAAAACTTTGTGAATAGGACCTCACTACCAGTCCTGATAAATTTATTCAATAGCAATCCAGATCACTGACGGTAAGTTTGTGGGACTAATTAGCATATTAGTTGTCCTGAATCATTCAAATGAAGAGTTTTAATACTTTTTTCGCAATAACATTGGGACATGTTCATTGGAAGGCAATATGCTTCTAGGAGTTGCTGCATCACATGGGTGTAACCATTTCATAAAACCGCCATGTCATTGAGGTCAGTAGGTCACTTAGGGTCCAAAACTTATTTAGTACTTTTTCGGCAATAGCACTGGGTGTGGTTTCATAGAATGCCAAAAGTGCTCCTAGGAGTGGATGTATCACCTGGCGAGTACAATTTTCATAAAAACTGTCATATCATAAAGTCATTCGAGGTCCAACTTAGGGGTCAACTTTTTTTGGCTATACTCGGAGAATTGATATCTGAAGGCTGGCATGGCTTCACCATTGTGATCTCATTTGTTTGACCTGCATGTGTGTGACCTCTGACCTGAATTTGAACCTCTGTCCGGGTGGTCATGTGGTTTTAAAGGTCGAATCTTGAATAAATGATCTTATTTAAGGAGTTTCCGGGGAAAAAAGTAGCAACTGGTTATTTTTGGCTATGTGATAGAACTTTGTGTGCTTGTAATTGAGAAAACAACTCCCGCTTCGATCGGACCTACTACTTTGGTAGTTCCAAGGGTCAAAGTTTAATTTATACCTTTTTCGCAATAACATTGGACATGTTCATTGGAATGCATATTATCTAGGAGTGGATGCATCACATGGAGTGTAACATTTTACATAAAAGCCGCCATGTCATTGAAGGTCAATTAAAGGTCACTTAGGGGTCCAAAACTGATTTTAGTCCTCTTTCGGCAATAGCACTGGGGTGTTATCAGTAATGCAAATGCTCCATAGGAGTTGGATGTATCACAGGGGAGTACCAATTTTCATAAAAACTGTCATAATCAGTAAGGTCATTCGAGTCCTTAGGGGTCAAACACTGTTTTTTGGCTATAAGCGGAAAAGATAAAGATTGAATATCTGCGAAGGTGGATGGTTCACCATTGGGATATATTGTCGACCTGCATGTGTGTGACTCTGACCTGAAGTTGACCTCTTTCGGGTGGCCCTGTCATAAAGAGTCGCTCTTGAATTAATGTGCTTTTTAAGGACGCACCTTGTCCCGGCTGTTGGGGTGCCTCATACACTTGACAAGTGGATTATGGAATATCCCGATTCCTACCTGTACACGTGTCACTCTTCACAAGTCTATAATGTCTTCATTTCCACGAATATTGTCCCGGTTTCATGTTCCCCAAATTTCTTCAATAAGAGATGCGGGGGTATATATGTCTTGGCGGTTTACCCTCCCGACATTCTCTAGTTTCTTGTTTTTGGATAGGCGATTCTGCTTTTCAATAATGGTTGATTCTTTCTTTGAAGGCTTTATTCTGTTTTCCGATGGGTTGATTCTGTTTTCGATGGTTGATTCTTTTTTCGATGGGTTAATTTCCAACTTTGAATGATTTGTTACGTTTCGCACTCCGTATTTTCTCTCATTAATGAATAAGGCAAAATAAAATATTTCATGTTTAGCGTCCCCGCCCACCTCCTTTTTTGGAGATGCTGAAAATTTCTTTTTTTTTTTTTTCATTCAGGCCATAACTTTTTTTGACGAATATTTTGGAAAGTCTAACTACATGATGAATCAGTTTTTGCCTCTTGACAGCGTAACAATTTGAAGCATGTTTTTAGGTTGGTAAACCCCTGTAGAACACATAACATAAAAAGGAATAAAGGGGCCCTCCTCCTCTGAGTAAGAAGTGGGCAAAACCCCTGCTTCGTTTTCCTCTTTCCAAAGTCTGGTATTTCTCATGTTGCAATTTATTTAGGAATGGTTATTATGCAATTTCTGGTTATGACATGGCTATGAGTTTAGTTCGTCTACATGTGGACACCCATCTGGTATTAAACTCTTGATAGGCAATGGCCGGGTCGCCCCCCCACAAAAAAGAAAAAACACGGGGCCCGCCCCTCCATCCTCTTTTCGAAAATCGGGAGCTAAACCTGTTCTATTTTTTACTTGGGGCCTAACGGACCCTTTTTCCCTATTATTAATAACGGACCTTTTTTTCCTATTATGAAAACGGACCTTTTTCAATATTATGAATACGACCCTTTTTACTATTATGAATATGGCCCTTCTGTTTGGTGATTATTGAATATCCGGCACTTTATGAATAAAGCACCTTTTCGGCCATTATGAATACAACAGGCCTTCTGAACAAAGCCTTAGAATAAAAAGGCCTTATGACATGGACCTTATGACTAAACCCTTTTGAACATCGTGCTGTCACCGTGGCCCTAATGGTAATCATGAGAAGAGATAAATGTCTCCATGAATGGTCCCCTGAATTAACACCACTATTTGTCAATTTTAGGGATGTGGGCCTACTGCCGTATACGGCCCGGAAGTACTTTTTTCCCTGCAATTTGGGGGAGTCTGTAAGAAAGAACATTTTCTTGTACGCTAGAACGGCTACGCCTTCCAACTGATGGTGGGCCGAATTGTAAGGACTAAACATTGATCAGTTCCTCCCTCGAGGACGTTTTCTTGAAATTCAAATTTCAGAATTATTGCCAATTTTAGGGCTGTTGCTTACTTCCCTCCGGCCCATAATGGCAAAGGAAGTGAGTATTCCTTCAATCTGAAGTGTTTGTGAAACCAGGGGCGTCGGAGCGTTCCGAAAAGTGGGGGTACATATCGGACGCAAATGACCATCTAAGCAGAGCGCCACCAACTGTTGGCGCGGTGGGCGTACAAAGAAATTTCAGATTTTCCATACTTCCAGATCGACGAAAACGGCACTTGCCAGCCTCCATAGCACAACCCATCTAAATGTGGATTCGAGTAAAAGACAGACAAAGAGTTGTCAATATGTCATTATTAACTTTTCTACTCTGGCTCCGTTTGCATGGGATCCAGGGTTCTACTGAACGGTCTCTGGCAGTCTGGTGGGATCGAAGGGAAAGCCATAGGTGTACGGACCACTCCAATTTGGGAGAAGAAATTTGTACCGCATTTTCCAAGTCAGGGCACTGGCAAACTATGGGCGCGTGCAAAAAAAAATTGCATGTTTCCCCGACATTTTATCGAAAAAGGCAATTCACTTCCACGAATTTTTCATCTCAAAAATGGGGGGGGGGAGCAGTCTGTCCCCAAGGTATCTGAAATTAATCGAGTGAACGAAATTAATCGAAGCATTAACTCGCTATTTTTAGCCTACAACTTCTGGATGAAAACGACATTGCGCGAAACACTTGGAAAGTTATGCACTTGGCTATTCGATTAAAATTCGAGAACTGTATGAAACATGGGTATCCTTCCACTTTTCGGCCCAGTCCGGGTCCAGATCTTCACCTGGGGTCCGCACCTGAATTATTGGGACTTAAACATTTCCAACGTTTAACACAAATTGCATCAGTTTAGAGTGATCCAACTCGGTCATGGGCCTATTTCTTTTTTTATCAAGGTCCGAAAAGTGGGGGGGGCAAACGATTGGATATCCCCCCCCCTTTAGAAAGTGGGGGGGCTTTCCCCCCGCTTCCCCCACCGTGTGACGGCCTCTGTGTGAAACAAAATCTTTTCTTGTATGCCTGAGCCCCACGCCAACTTCTGGTGGTGCTCCGCTAGTTGGGATGCTTAAAAAACATCGTAGTCAATCCCCCCCCCCCTCATATTCTCACCTCGCAGATCGCGCCCAGTGCAGCTGTCCAGTGGCCCAACGCACATGTACCTTGAACAGCAATAAGTTTAGGCCTAACGTTAACTGTATTATTGATAATAGTCACCTGGCATTAGGCAAAAACCATCCCACATTTCCAGTTAGTATTAGTATTGTTTCCTGAAAGTAGAAACTCACGGCAACTCTCTGAAACTTTGTGCCTTTCAGGCGTGACATCGACTCCTCCACTCTAACGTTTGACATCAATATTAACAGAATAACAAGAACAGTATCCTTTTGGTTCGTGTGCTTCCTTTTTTTTTCTGTGTTGCGCTGGTCTGACCAATGGATTTCCCCAACCACAACGGTGCTCGACAAGACGTTTTAATTCAGGAGTAGATATTTCGCGATACATCTGGCTGCTAGAAATCGCAAGTTCGTGTTTAGTTTTGAGAAGCTACATCTAGCCATTATAATTAACTCCACATAGGAAAATAGTTAGCATAAATACTAGTTACGAGATAATTGTTTTAGTAAATACTTCTTGTCCTCCATGTGGTTTCCTGCATCCCGTTGTTTTTTTTTTTCTCCATCATGAGCATCACTAAACTCCAACTATTCTCAGAGCACCCCAAAAAACTCACAGACATTCCTTCAAAAGCTGCTAAGAAAAGAGAGTAGAGCCTGAGAGTGAGAAGAATCAGTAAGATGACTGTCGTGTCGTTAACATTAACATATTTGTGGGAGAGTCAGGATAGGAGTTTACTGATTGGCTCGATAAATCTATGTCCGGTACAGTGCTACATTATAATATTAATAGCTCTCGATCGAATGTATATGTTCGCCACAGAGACCTCTTCCACGAAAAGTTTGTTTTTTTTTTGTACGATAATTTAACATACGCTAAGGTGGCCTATTGAGCCAGCTGTAATAATAAAGAGTAACACACCCCCCTCAATCTCACTATTTACTGTTATTCCTAATCTTTCACACAACCCAGCACCAACCTGGCGCCGAGATTTCTCTTTTGCGTGTCCAGCCTTCAGCTATGATTGAACAACACTTCACCACAAGTGGCCCCACTAGGCAGAGATCGTCACACCACTGCGAGAAGGTGCATTAATTTTTTTTTGGTCTCGTTGTGTCCCGGACTGCCACTTCAGCACAGGTGCACCGCAAAACGAGTTCAATGAGATCCAACACCATTGTGCGCAAAAGCCGCGATATTTGGGTTGTACCAAGCAAGGGCGTACCCATGGGGGGAGAGGGGGGGTTTGGGAGTCAGAACCCCCCCACATGGCCCAAGTGATTAATTAAATTTAAACAAAAAACTGATTTTTTGCAGTTCAGTAGAGGGTTTGAAGCAAATAGGTGCCAGCAAGCATGTGTCCAGGGGCCAGGGTTGGCTGGTTTAAAACCGTGTAAGACGGTTAAATCCCGCCCGCCGAGTTTAAACCGGTTAAAACCTGGTTTAAACCGGTAGGTTTTGACCACTTCAAACTGGTTAAAAACTGATCAATACTGTTTGTGAGAATAAATGAAGCTTTTGTCAACCCATTGAAGGATTTTCATCTGAAGCTACGCATTAAGAATGGTATTGAGTCTAGCTCAGCACCCTAGAAAGATAAGCCGTGAGACTATATTCGATTTGAATTGTTACTCATTGCAACTTTGCGTCACCATGGGTATGGTATTTTCATTCAATTTCCCTAAATAGTATTCCCTATCTGATCACCAGGGACAGAGATTCCATGTATTGGCTTATTCATATCAACTTCAGGGGCATACCTTGTTGACAATTGATTGCAGCAGTGAGTACAGTGGAATTCCACTTATATCACTTATATAGTCATACAGCTTCAGCCAATAGGGCCTACAGCCAGCAGCCTGAGAGTGTCGGTTCACCTGCCAGGGGAGTCTAATTAGATGGCTCTATGCCATCTAGACAGGGGATGGCTTGCAAGAGTGTGTGAGAGGGGTGGGTGTGAACTCCCATGGGAGGTTACTGGAAGTAGTAAGTAGGTAGATGTATAAAGGGACATACCTGTGATATTGAGACAGGGATAAAAACATTATTAGATTGAGGATCCGTTTACATTGTTTGGACATACATAATTCTGAATTGGGAACTATTAACTCAGTAATTATGTTTATAATGGAGGAGGGTACAGTAGGTTAGGATCCAAAGACCCTCAGTATGTTGTTCGGTTTTGCTATGGTCCAAGGGGTGTAGATGATATGTTAAATATTTAAGAGGTATTTGGATATTAAAGCACACTATGGAATGCCTGGTGTATGGTAATTGTTTGCATGGTGATAAATAGAAGTAAAAGAAATCACTGATCGCGGCAACAGGCGAGACACGGGAGGAGCGAGTCGCCTTGTTTCTTCATTCAAGCCATAACTTTTTTTGAATAATATGTTGGAATTGGGTCCCTGTAGAACCATAAATAAAAAAGAATGAGAAAGGCCGCCTCCTCTGAGAAAAGGTCATGTGGGACAACCATCTTGTAATACACATTTTGATAAGCAATAGTCGGTTCGCCTGAAAAAAAAGCAAAAGTAAGTGCCTCCTCCTCCTCATTTTCGAAAAAGCTTCGCCTAAACATGTTGTTTCATTTTTCTTGCCAACAGACTAGGGTAGGCCTCAAGTTCGAGTCCCATGGCTCAAGTGATGTGACACTAACTGATCTCTTTCAACTAGCACAGGTGAAGAGGATTGAAATTCAATTGACTTTCGAGAAATTTGTGACATCGCATTCACAGTTGGAAAGTTGCGAAGCTGCCCATACTGCTAACTGCCATGGACCTTTACACCAGTGTTTGGAGAACCGAGGTCAGCCTCCGTCGTGAGGCCACGCCTCGCGCCCTTTTTTACTGGCTTGGTCTCAGCTCAGGAGTTATGCTGGCCTTTGCCTCATGCTCCCGGCCCGACAAATCGAGGCAGGACCATGCCGAACAAGGAGAAATTACAGTCACAAGAGACGTTGTCAGGTCTGGGGAGGATGGGTTCATGGATGAACAAATTATTAGTGCACCATGCAAAGATGTCCCTCTGACTTAACTATCCATTAACTTATAGGCCCTGTGTATGTTACCATCAGCAGGGAGAGGCACAAACTTTCTTTGGGATAGTTTTGCTGTTTGTCCTATCAATCACAATGCTTATTCCCCATCAGTCACTTACTCAGTCACACACATCAGAATTGCTGTAATACATTTTGTTGGCTTGCAACTTATTGCGTTACTATGGCTGTCAGTCAATGAGTGCCATATCGGCCTCATCAAATCCCCTAGGACTAAGATCATTGTGTAACTTCAGATGACAACTAAACCATCCATATGCTCTCTGTTTATTAGGCCTAAGTCTGTTTGACTCTTCTTTATGATCAGGTTGAAATCATGGCCGATGGCTGCCCCTCGCTGAGCAGGTCTGGACATGATATGTTTTTTTTTCCATGGTGTGATTAGATTTCAATTCAATCAAATAAAATATTCCAGTAAGTCACAGCCCTCCTATTGACTCATCTGTGAGAGAGTTTTGTTTATATCACTTCCCATTTCATGATGTGACAGCTTACTGTTCGCAATTTGTATTAATAGTTTTGGTAGCAAGTGTTACAGGTTTGTATGTAGTTTGTCATTCATCTCACACAAAATAGTGAAAATGGTGGAGTCATGTCTTATTATTGTTGAAGAAATCCAAGTGCGCCTGTTTTATGTCTGTACTGTAGGATGGCAATCATACCCTGTAAAATTTGACGAATACGTTCAGCCGTCTCGGCCTCAGCCTCAGTTGCTGCGGCCTCGGCCTCAGCCTTTCCTTCGCCGGCCTCGACTACAGCACTGCTTCACACAGTACCAAAACGGCAATCGTAAATAGTCTTGATAGCTGCAGGCAAATACTGTATGCTATAGATAGGCCATGATTTACTACATTGTTCCAAACGATTACAGGACCCTTTCAGAAATCATTATATAATATATATTGCAAGAGAAAAATTGAATGCGTCAGTCCAAACCCGAAGTTTGGTACGACTCGCTGTTACAGAGTTACAGTCTTCTGACGTTGTGCTGTGTATTGCACAAGATCGAAAAGCACATTATTTTCACTGCAAAGCATTTATTCCTATGGGAGAAGATTGCTGTAGTTGGGTGGTAGGTGTTGATGGTTACTTTTGGTGAGAGAAAGACAACAGCCTCTGCTAAATGTTGACTTATTCAACAAGTGAAACAATGCAATACATGACATACCCTTCCCGGTTGTCCAATTGTGATGTCATGCGTTATTTGTGCACTTGGGATTCTCCCCATTCCTCTTCATAATGGAACCAAACTTAAAGGCCAATTTAACTCCACATAGGAACATCGTATTAAAATGGTGTTTGGGCCCATAGATCAGTTTTCCTTCTCCACGATCTATCTCTGTTGTTCAAAGCCTGCAGTCAAGGGCACAGCCCCTAGGGGGTGCATGGCGGTCCATAGGCCCCCTCCAACGTTGGGAGGCCTGTCTACAGGAGGTGGTAATGATTTTTTCACACCCCATGTTTCCCATCACTACTTCGCCCCCACCCCCCCCCCCCCCCGCCCCCAAATGCTCTTGCCCCCCCCCCCCCCAAATTGCTCTTACCCCCCCCCCCCCCCAACTTGCAACAGTGGCTGGCCTTTCCATACGTTGTCCTCTAATAAAGACATCTGTTTAGTATTAATTTCCTGGCTTCTCTAATGTACGAATAGGCTGTCATCCACTTTCATGTATCAGGGATGAGGTCCAAGACCAGCTGATTACTTTGCTCCGAGAGGAATACAGCAAAACAAAAGAGTGTGAGTCCACAGATTACATCCTTCCCAATTAGAAAATACCAGAGTGCCGAGTCCTTTTTTTGCATTAAAACTGATGTATGACGTCATCGTGGCGGCTTTGCCTCTATGATGACGGCCTTCAGAGTCCTTAATGCAACAAACGACCAAGCACCTCGTTTTATCGCAATTCATAAATACAACTCAAGAAAGTATAGCAACACTCAGGAAAATGAGTTTTACGTACCTTTTGGTTGTTCAAATATAACATACTCCTCCTAATCGTGTCCGTGACCAAATCATAATGGGCGAATCCCCAATATCACTTAGTCAAGCATGCGAATCGAATCAAGGCTGGAGTGCCTACCGTGCACTTTACACAACATCCAGTCGTAATCCACATGTGCGCAGTTTTCTACACTGTTTATATGCTCGAGAGCTGAACCTGAAGAAATTTGAGACCAACTGGCCGGGGCAAGATTGCAATCTAGAGAACACCTATCACTATCGAATCTCAGATCGCAGAGGGACAACCTCTAGGTTAGTTAACCAAGACATAACAGTGAGACTTCTCCGGGTGAAGTAATGTATTTTTCATGATTTCAAGGTTTACTCATTTCGAAACCGATAGCTTTTTGTACCGTTATCACCTACTACGCAAGTCAGTGACTCGGCACACTTAAACGTATTTTGAAGGCTTCTCGATACAGTTTAAGTTCGACCATGCACCAGTTAGCAATTTTTTAGCAGTGTTGTGTGTGAACAACTCTGGCGCGGGCTCTGTACAAACGCATACACAACAGTGTGTGATTCGTAGCAGTTGTTCTGTTTACACTTCAGTGTCAGACTCCATTGTGCGTTCTGCGCTATGTACTGTAGATTGTAATGTATCATTGGAATGTTGGCTGTGGGACCATACGATGTATTACCTAGCAAACTATTCAAAACAAAGGCTGATATGTTTTTCCAAGTTGACTTTGTGTGCTTTGGCTGGTATATGGAAGTACAGTTACTATGACTGCACAACGCAGCTACCAATCAGATTCCTTCCCAGATGATCATAAATTCTCCTCAGTCAACAGATTTTTTTTTTTTACATTCGCGGGAGTAGTATACCGTGATGAACATTAATCTTTTGTCATGTCCGTACCCAACTGATAATTGTGCCATACATCTCCACGCCACGACCTTCATAATGTATTCCATGTAATACATAATTGCATGCTACGGGACTTCCAAAGCCTTATGACTGAGGAACAGACAAGACAAGACAAACTTCCACAGTGGTCTAGTGCTCAAAATACTTGTGACTCATCCTTCCTCCGACCTGCTTCAGTCGTACATGTTGCACCAGAATTCATTCAACAACCGCCTAAAATGTCATTTCTTGTGAGTCACTGAGACAAGTGAAAAGTAACAAACAATAATTTTTCCAAACTGATTTGGTATTTACATTATTTGTGCTAACGTTCACCCAATTGCTCAAATGCCCAATTCGCCAGTTGGAAATGAGCAATTTTCCAAGGATCAAAAAAAAAAAAAAAGGCTATATGCCGACTTGGGTGGACAAAACCAAAAAACTCGAAACGGTAATGGGCATTTAGGATTGCTATATATGGGTCCCTCATGACCATTACATGATCCTTATTAGTTTGTCGTCAGGTCAAAAGGTTCTCCATCTAACAAGAGGTCCGAAGTTCAGAAAGCTTGTTCAAACCAATTAAAACTTGGTATAATTAGTAACTTTTTTTTTCACATGGTAGTACCAAACTCCACGATGCTGCGAAGTAATAACCAAAACACCCCATTGTTTGAGTGTAGACCAGAGGTCAATTCTAGGGGAAAAGTGAGAAAATTAATAAGAGATAGGAATTAGTTTGCTACTTTCCAGCTTATAAACACAATCACCCCATCTTAAGTTTGAATGATGAGGCTCTTCCTTGGCCATGTGGTTCCTGTTATGAACCATGAAGCTGACAGCAGTGCTTTCTTTGTCACCATGGGGATCATCCAAGGAATCCCTAACGTCTTTGTTTCTCGGGTTTGAAAAAATGAACCAATTTCTTCTTATTCTGTAAATTTCTTGTTCAAAAGTAGGTCTTCAATGGTTGGAACTACTGTTAAAAGCCCTGCGAAAGCACAGGCAAGTACTAATTTAATGTTGGGGATCTTTTGTAACCAGAAGTTGGCATAACTTCCCGGAATTATGGAAAAAAAAGAATGGAAAGGGCCCTACTCATTTCCAGAATAATTTTTTTTTGGCCGCACATACTAAGCTTGCAGAACTGCAATACTTAAATATCTGGTCATTTAGGCCCTTCCAAATAAATTGAAGCTCCTACTTTTTTTCTCCTAAATTCTAGATAAAAAAATCATTTTTGTTACTTGCTAAATAGCAACTGATGATATGTGACTGATGGGTCCTGCCTATATATACAAATCGAAACAACTGAATGTTCGTAAAGAGTAATTTCCAACCCAATGTCAACCTAAGTCAATTCTTATATTCCCTCCCCCTCTCTCCTGTTTATAACAGTTTTCTGATGGAGTTTACTGTCCAGGGTAAGTAGATAACCTTGTTCATTGCATGGCTTGTCAGAGAAGTAATTGCTTTAAACTTTACAATTCTGGCTATCAAATATAAAATCGATGAATATTCATAAGATGGCTTTTCAAAAGTTCACCATGTAATAGGCAATTATGTTGGGTACCTGGGGGAAAGGGTTGGGGGGGGGGCAGGCGAAGGGCTTTCCCCGAGGAGAGACACCCGTCCTATTAGGTAGTTCACATCTCTTGGCTCCCATGCTTCCCCCCCCCCAGTTCCGACAGAAAGTCACCCTTGGTATTGTAAGTATCGTCAGTGTACCAAACCCGGACGGAACTACGTCAGTTGGTACACAATGAATTAGTAAGATGCATCCTTGGTACTAAATTCAACCAACATATCTCACGCGTCAACAAGTCTTCATTTCCACAGATTATTTCAAAGTAGAATGATTCCTCAAGTGATTGGGTTGATGGTACTATCATGCCATTTGTTACCATGCGACAGTACCCAATATCACGAATTTGCCTAATTGGATATACTAGCCTATGCTAACCAGGCCTGAATTGAAGTTATATTGGTGGAACAACTTGGATTTCTTTTTGGAGTAGTAGTCGACCTGCTCCACTTATACAGATTTTTCAATTACCCGCTTCTCTGCAGGGTATGGGTCTAGGAACATAGATAGATGTGGAGAACTCGTAATCCTGAATAGAAAACTGACATTCGGTAAGGTTTCAACTGCCCATTGCTCCGGCCTTTTTCAGTTTTATGGAATAGTTCTGTTTGTCACAGTTTGGCTAGGATTCTATCAGCTTACTGAAGCGGACGATTGCGAGAGCCTCCCTAACAATAGTGGGGCCTATTCCTCACTCATACTTATTCTCATACAGGGTTTTGTTCGACAATCCCCCAAAATTGGGATCCTTCCATAATCTTCATTTGTCGATCACTAGACGCATGAGTATTGGGACCACAATATCACTATTTCGCGCGATCGCTAACCTATTGCGTCATGATTGTTAGGCTCTGCCCATACACATTTTATTTTCACTTTTGGACAAAATAAGCAGTGTGGAGGACCGAGCCAGTCTCGGTCTCATATAACAGTTTTCGCAGAGGCAACATCTAACTTGTAATAACTTCTATTTTGAATCCAATTACTAAGCATTTCATTTTTGCTGAATGCCAAATATCGATAGGGACTCAGGCGTCCGGTAAACTTGGATGTTGAGGACTCAGACTTGACTCGGACTGGATGTTGAGACTCGGTCTTGGACCTCGGACTCGACTGTCTGCACTCCAAAAACTGAAAAATAGTCTGAGAGAGGATTGCGAAGTGGGTGGTGGGGGTGGGCGGTTACTTTGGTAAGAGAAGAAACGACCATAGCTTGTGGGCAGAGGTTGAGTTGTTTGACACTATGAAAATTTTTATACATAACTAATTATCCTGTTGAATCCAACTTAAGTGGAAATCATGGGAGTATCGTGCATATTATCCCCAATTTCTCTGCAGAATGGACCAAACTCGGAGACGATTAACTCCCACAGGAACATATTGTATTGAAATGGGGGGTTTAGACCTATAGATTAGTTTCCCCTCCCCCACAATAAACCTTCAATGCCTGGTTGTTTGTGTCTTGTAATTATTACAGTTTGACTGTATTTGGCAACCCCCCCTACCAGCCTTGGATTTGTGGATAATGAGACCGGTACGAGATTCACCAGTCCCGTCTGGGAGAGAAGCGTTTTTTCAGGTACTTCATAGATTCGATATACTATTTAAATGAGAGAACTGATACAGTACTGTGTCCAACTGGCTGTTAATACTGTATAACATATATTGTGTCATTGAACTTAGTTCAGTTCAGTTTAATTTGTTTCACTTTGATCTAAGACACGTGAACATAAGATCAAACAAGGCATAGAAGTGAAAGGAAGGGATACAAGAATACCTTATGGGCTTAGTCAAAGTAGTACACTACCCAAGGGATAATATATGAATATAGTTAACACTAACAGCTAACCTAACAGTTGAAACTAACACAACAGGAACACTGCACGGTTGTGAAATGGAAGATGCACTACACCCCATCCCCACCCCATCCTTTAGTGATCCCCCTACATACCACTTTTTTTTCATTATAATATTAATGGTAGCTTTTCAAGGTAAGTGGTAACCGCTTCCTGAAGATACTACAGAATTATAGAAACTCAATTCATTTGGTAATTTGTTACGGATTTGAATTGATTCTTCGGCGGAGTAAGCAATGGGGGGGGGGGGTGACATATATATCATAATGCATTAGGTGAGTGAGCCCAAATGATAGGATGTCCCAGAATCGAACTCACACACTTTGGTTGCTATCACATTACTATAATCCCCACATACTGTCATGATCCACTATGATTCTCTGACTTCATTCAAGAATAAAAAAAACAATAAATTTGGATGATTAAATTGTAAGCTCTGTGATATAAATAGGAACTGGGGAAAGAAATTGATTGAACGGGCACTCCACAACCTGTGGTGGCAGGTTTAACAAAATCTATAGCAAATCAGGTTAAGGTGGTAATATGATTGCGGCGGGTGTTAAGCCAGAAAATGAAGGACCCAGTCCCCCTGCCCCCCCCCCCAGACCCAAGTGATCAAAAATTTTTCAACACAAAAACTGATTTTTGCCGTTAATACGAGGTTTGCAGCTGGCAGTAGTAAATATTGCAGCAGCAGGTTGTCTCAATTTTTTTTGGGGTGGGAACGTGTGTGTGAAACAAATCTTATCGAGGCAGGCCTTCTCAAAAAGTTGGGGGTCATGAGGACTCTGACCCCCCGGAGCCCCCGAGTGCCGCGCCCTCGGGAAGTGTTGAAATTTATGATTTAATTAAGGCTCATTAGGAACCCTGGCTGTATTAATTGTGGATGAGCATTGGTGATAACTTGGCTTCTCTTCTCGACTAGTGCACAGGTGAGCGAGCGGCAGGGGTTTTACCACTCCTACCTTTTCCCGGGGACACCATTTTACATCCTCACCTGACGACCGCAGTGACTCGACCACTTTCTCAGTACACCTGGGGCAGAAAATTTCAAGTTTTAAACATGATGCTCACAGCAGACAAGGAGACTCATGCCAAATATATTGTAACAGCCCCAGAAAATCCATTGCATTCCAGCGGAACCATGAAGTGAAAACCAAGAGCTCGCCATCGCACTGCAAGTACGATTACCCCCCAAAAAAAGGTCCTGGCGACTGCTGGATCTGACCCAATACTGCTTTGTAAATGTCACGATACCACTCTACCATACCATTCTTCCGTCCATGGAGGTTTCTGCTCGTTTTATGAACCACCAACGATTGTTACTGACAAAAAAAACTTACGTATCGACCAGCAGGTGATCTAACAACTCAGCATCCCTTTCAACTTGAAAGAGTTATATATATATTTTTCAGGTGACAGGAAGTTTCAGGCAAGCTTGTCTGCCTCTTGTGCCATCCAGTCCTTTCTGCTCTTTCCTACCATAATTTGAGTAGAATAGTGCTATTTTAATATTTTTACACAATCCATGCACACAGAGTATGTTGTTTGAAAGTTTTTTAATTTGTACATTGAGGATATTCCCTTGTAAGTTTGTGGTATAATATTCAATCATTTGAAACTCTCTGTACCTGGTCAGTGGTGTGTGTGGAAATTGTGAGGAGGGAGGTGGCAAAGTCTTTGGAACATCCCAACTGCTTATGCTTGGACCTGGATAGATAATGAATGGTGCGTCCGAGTGGCCATCATATGAGTGATAAAGATAATTACCCAACGCAATTGTTAATTTGTATGTGTTATTCCATCGACAGCTTTCTAATCCCCCTCCACCTTACAGGACGCTCTGCAGGCTCGATACAACGAGGTTAATATTGTGAGAATGCAAACCTGTATCTATAGGTCCGAACCCCCATTTCAATAGATGTTCCTTATGTGGTGAGTTGTTGGCCTTCAAAGTTTGGGGCCATTAAGCAGAGAAATTGGGGAGAATCCCATTGCAAAATAACGCTCAATTCACACATGGACTAACACAGGAAATTATTTATGTTTTGATTGTTTCATTCGGTTGAATAAGTCAACATTAGGCAGGAGTTCTGTTGTGTCTTTTCTCCCACCAAAAGTAAACGCATCACACCTACCAACCACCAGCAATCCCTGCCCATAGACTAAATGCTTTTTGAGTGACTTTTAATGTTTAATATTTCCATAGCAAACCAAATTTGCAGGGTTGTGCAAGTATGACATTATTAATTATTGCTGATGGGATGCATTTCATGTTTGGCGCAATCACATTCTTCACAATACATACACTTCGAATGACTATACTCCGGACAGAAAGTCCTATGAACTTCCTGTTTTGACAGGGGGGGGGGTGGGGGGGGGGGGGGGGGGGGGAGGGGGGAGGGGGGTGACGCATTCAGTTTTTATCCGCTATTATTAGCCCTGTATAAACACCTTGCAGTTGTCCTTTAACTAGCTGAATTTCCCAGACTCCATGCATAGGTGGGGGAGGGGCCATGGTCCCCTGTCCTGCCAGTGTGGCATGCCCTGGTACTTGTCTTCTGCGCTTTTGTCATCTTCATATGATCCTCTATTGTGAGATATTCTGCACCTGCAATCTATAAGCTCTGTCTAGTATTCACCGGTCCTGCTATGGTGGATAGGCTCATTACTATGCATACAGTTCGTCCGTATTATTATGCTGCAAGTGTACGAATTTGCAAATAGAGTTCTTTGTATATCACCTGCTTATCAAAGTGTAACAAACAACATCACTATTAAAACTGGATGTAATAAGACTACCTGCCAAATTTGTAATACCACCAATGCTTGACATATGTGGACAATATCCTCTTAACCTAATGACTCAGCTTAGGGTTGTAAAATTAGAATCAGTTAAAGTGCTCCCCCGGGGGGTACCTGCGCTGCCATTTACAAGAGAGTATCACGCGTGAACAAGAATCCACGTACATAGGGTACTTTTAAATTATAGGTACGATTTGTGCGTAACATGAAAGGGTGCAAAATCCACTAAAATTAAGAAAAAAGGGTATATTTTATTTTTGGTAGAACCCATCATGTTTTGGGGGATTTCCAGGAAAAAGAATGAATTTGGAAATCGGGAGCCTTGTTTCGGGTAACAAAATATGCGGTTGATACTCTTTAGTGTGCTTTTTTTGTCCCAGAAAGATACTTGGTCTAGTACTTTCAAAAGGCCAATGGTCACGCCTGATACCCCCCTATCAATAATCAGTTTCCCCCCCCCCGCGAGTGCTCCCTGCCACAATGGGCAGGAAGGAGAAGACTAAAATCCACAGCCATGTTGAGGGCAGCACAGATTATGGGGGCCTGAATCCTCTGAAATAGTGGTTAAAGGGCAAGTCCAGCCCCCAAAATATTAAAAATTCATATGATTGTGCATTGGAAAATCATGCCAATCAAACTTTGTTTCATGTTCTAGCATGTTAGGCAAAGTAGCATTTAATTTACAATTTTAGAATACATTATTCCATTTATATCACGCTACGTTTGACATTTTGCAAATGCCCATTTGATGACGTCATATCTACCAATATTAAAAAAATGAAAAGAATATGTTCTCAAATTTCCCTTATAATTGGTAGATATGACATAAAAAAAGTGGCCAGTTTGCCAAAATCACCCAAATTTATGAATTTGAGGAAGCCATTATTCTTCCTAACTGAGAATGCTATGAACCTGGACCAAAGTATAATTGAATGATTTTATGATTCACGTTAAATCATAACACCAAAACGAGTATATTTGGGCGTGAGTACAGCAATATTTTAACATGACTTCATTAAAGGACGCGTGTAGCTGGATAAAGTAGAGGATAGATCTGTCCTATGAGGACTAAGAAATGTACCTGCTCCAAAGCTTATTCCTGCTAAAAAAACCCAATGCTCTGAATTGAATCATCAAAGCCCCACATTGTATACAGTAGTCTAGTCTTATGTTCAACCTTGGGCGATAGGTTATAAATTTTGGGACTGCATATGGCACTGATTTACTTTGTATTCCTGATTCTTACTTTGTAGTTCTGAGTCTATTTTGATTTCCTGATCTACTTTGTATTTCCTGATGCTTATTTTGATTTCCTGATGCTATTTGTATTTCCTGATTCTCTTTGTATTTCCTGATTCTACTTTGTATTTCTTGATTCTAACTTTGTATTTCCTATTCATTTTTGTATTCCTCTGCAGTGTTGAAGAGGAAGGAGTCACCAATGGTGAGTTTTCCCCTGAACTTCCCAATAAAAAGTGGTTGCGAAACTGGACGGCCAAATTTTGCAGCGCTGCAAGTTTGGTGTTGAAAACGACGAGGGGTGACCACACAACAGTGTCTGGTATGTGAATTGTGCGGTCATTAAAGAAAAAAAAAAAAAAGAATTCTGGTCAAATCACAACCATTCCTGATAGGGTAACTGGAATATTCTATTTAGTATCTCATGTACCTATATTTGATCTCTATAACGTGACTTTAAAAGTGATATATATTCATTATTTTATATATATATTCTACAAATCATTCTACTGATAGTTGTAGAAGAATTTTCACACAGACCTGGAATCTTTGATATGTGATTTTTTAATGTTATTGGAAACGATTTGCATGAATTTCAGGAAGGACTATAAAAGGAACTCACTGTCTGGAGAGTAATACAGATTATTCCTCATGATCTCAATTAATGTGTATGTAAAATAATAAACAGTAATAATATGTATAGATTTTCAGCTCAAACCACTGATGCTTGTAACAAAAACAGCAAAAATCTAAAGAACGCTTCTCCTGATTAAGTGGGATTATATTATACTTTGTTTTTACCTGGGACTACCTTCATTTCAGATTTGACTTTTGAGCCACAAAGATGATTTGGTTTGTCTAAAAATTGCTCCTCATACATGTACAGCACATTGTCCAAATTACATCCATCTGACAAATTTTTATGGTCCAATCTAATGTATATCATCCTTGGAGAGTCAAACTCTCTGGTGCAAATCATAAAATGTCAATAGTCTTAATTAACCATGGTCGTATTTCGCGAACATGTCTATGACCTCCATTTGTTGGAGGACTAACACTGCTTTAATATCACCTATCTTAGGACATCCAGTGGTTGGAGACTCGAGTCGGCCTCGCCTCGAGCCAGTTTTCGCGGCCTCGCCTCGTAGGCTGTTGCCGTCGCCTCGGTGCTTCCAGCCTCAGATTTTGGGCCGATGCCGGACATATTTTTTTGCTATTAAATGAATGAATCATGAAAATTTTTAATTCATTTCAGTCCTCACTAGCTTAATTAAGTGGTCTAATTGTGCATAAATTTATGCGATTAGTCTGTCGGATTTTCACGCACTTGGTGGATCTTCACTAGACAGGATGTTCTAACTACAGGTATTATTCTTCATATCGTGAGCCTCGCAGATGAGGCTTATCACAGTTCCTGCTCACTCCACTTATGTTTAAGATCCAACCATGTCGTAGTGACTCCAGTGTTGCGAGCTACTCGAGGCCGGCCTCGGGCCTCGCTTCCACTTTTCGGCGGCCTCGGCCTTGGAGGCTGTGGCCTCGGCCTCGGTCTTCCGGCCTCGGATTTCGGGCCGAGGTCCGGACACATATTTTTTTTTGCTCTTAACAATGGGGAAGAAATATTAAATTTTTTCTGTCATTTCAGCCAAATTGCTAATTAAGTGGTCTAACTTGCATAATTTATGCGATTAGTCTGTCGATTTTCACGAAACTTGTCGGATGTGGCCTACCATTGTTCCCAGAATTTGAAAGTAAATTCGGGTTCACTGAGAGGTTATTTAATGGTTTCTTTTTGCATTTTTATGGCAATTTTTTTGAATTTCGTTGGATTTCCACCAAACTGCAGGGTAGAAAGTACTAGAACAAATTTGGTCATGGCGTACTTACAAAAAATTGTTCGTCTTACGACCTCCCAGATTACGGGAGATGGCCTATTTCCCGGGCTTATGGCATTAAGCAACATCACTAAAATTTACAATTCTTTACAATTCTCCATCCTTCTTACCATACCCCTGACATCCATTGAGACTCTATGATGCTTCATTGTAAGTAGATGCGCCCTATTATTGAAAATTCACAAGTGGGCAGGGCTGCGGAACAAAATCACTACCCTTGATATCTCATAAATAACGAGCTGCCTGAAAGTTCGCGCAGATGGTGAAGCCCTAAAACTGACAGCTTGACAAAAACAAATCCTCATAATATGTTGGTTATGCAGAGTACCACCGAGAGGGTTAATCCAAAATGACCTAGTCTGCTAGGTGTACAAATGAGATACAAAAGTGCTCTAAACGGAGGTGTTCAAGCACTCAGACAACATAGACTCGCAACACAGCAATGGTCTAATCAGTGCCCAAACCCAATAGGCCAAAACAAAATTTCCCAACTTCCATAGTTGAAACATAATATAATATCATATAAACCTAGGTTTGGTAAAGAATCCCATATTTTTCTCCATCAACAGTGCAAACATGCTCTCGCTGTTCTGATATCCTGTGCTATGGGATCCTGCAAGGAAGGAACCCTTACCGAATTGAACGCTTGGCACAAACCTCTCCTTACAAACATTTGTGATGTTTAATATCACCTAGATGTTGTCCTCGAATGGCGTCACAGGAATCTTCACTAGACAGGATTGTTCCAACTACAGGTATGATTCTTCAAGCAGTGAGCCCTCGCCAGATGACGGCTTAGCAAAGCTCCTGCCTCACTAACACTGATGTTAATATCACCTAGTTGTCGGTCTACGACTGGTGTAGCAGGATCTTCACTAGAGGAGCAGGATGTCATAGCTACAGGTATGATTCTTCAAGGAGGAGGCACTTCAGATGAAGATTAGCCACAGCTCCACCTAAATAACACTGATGTTAACATCACCTAGCTGTCCGTCCTAATACTGGGACGGTACAGAATGTTATTGTCTGACGCAGAGGTGATCACTAGAGATCCGATTCCCCTTTAGTGGAGGTGTTGGCTATAAGTTGGCAAGCAAGGCTACATGGTTGGATGGATTAGCTACTCTTCTTAACCTGTGTTATATAGCACCAAAATCCATAAAAGAACTGTTCAATGCGCTCTCAGGGAAGGCTGAAAATCGATAAGACTGGGGTGAAAGAGGGAGTTCAGTTTTTTTTTTCAGACGCTGGGTTGTTTGAAATGATCTACTAAATGGAGACCTCAACTCGAAGAGAGGGAGTCCATAAGAAGTAAACAGAATGAACAAGCTACAATGTTTTTGGTCAAGACTTTAGAACCTGAGGTTGAGGTTGAAAGTGGGAGCAGGACCGGGGGTGTATTGATGTATGTGCAGCAATAGGCAGATTTATGATGGGTACAGTACCAGTGGCATGGAAGGCAATAAGAATTTTGTAGTGCATAATCTATGTCACATACTTACTTACACTAATCGACCCATGCACCTCACTCTTGCGACCGAGTGGAAAAAAGAGTATAGGCTGGGAAAAGAGAAGGGCAATGCGGGTTGCCAATCCGGGTACTATGTAAAATGCCAGACACTCGGTAGCATATGAGAGGGATGAATGTCGATAAAGGGTAAGTATTTGTAGTTCACAATCACCACACCAGTACTGTTTTGTAGGATTAGTAGAGTAGGATGAACCCTGCAGATGTCTGAATTCTTGCAGAGCAAGATTAATAGTTTGCGGAAACCCCCGACAGTGAGGAATTTCCACAGTCGAACAGATTGACGGGCATTGAATAGGGCTTCTCGGTTAGCGGGCGCATGAGATATTGTCTCTAAGATTGTCCCACACGCCTGATATGGACATTCAGACTTGCATTGCGGTATCATTTGGTTGAAGCCATAGTAAGGTGAATGTTAACATGTGGGCATTTGAGGACATCACAGCAGTCAGTTAAATTGTTCTAGTGGCATTTCAGATTGATCATGCCTGAATGTTACTTTGTCACTACGATTTGTCGAAGGAAGTTTTAATAAACAGTCATATTGACTGCACTGCACAATTTTTTGTTTTTGTTGTCGTGCAATGCAACCAGCACATTGATTACTTGTCAAGCTGCTGCGAATTGATATCTATTCCGAAGTATTTGACACTATGATGATGGCAGATCTCCCCTTATAGTGCTCATTTCACCGGTAGCCCTCGGTAAATTATGAAAGATGGTCAATCGAGCCCGGGATAATTAGTAATAATTTCTCCCTAAAAACTGAGATAGGGTGCCTGTGGATATCATACATGTAAAAAACATAGACCAAGGCTCATTTATAAGCAGGGCACACTATTAGCTATCGTTATCAGTTCTCACTGATGAGTGTGACTACATGTTTAAACTGTCACTCATGTACAGTTTGATGTTTTGTTCGAAAAGTGGTCAAGTTGTTTAAATGTTGACAACATAGGACCCAGTAACACAATGGTCTATACAGGCTTAAAAATGTTTTCTATTTCTTAGTCTTGCACAACAATTAGAAAACAAAGTACAGGTGTTAGGGGAATGAAATTGTTTTCAGTTATTTCAATACCTTCCATTCAGCTTTGGAGGCAATCAAAGCTGTTTGAAACAATGCCTGTTGTGGACATCATTAGGAACCACAGAGACCATGGTAATAATGCAAGTCATACTGTTTTCATTTGACTCCTCATATTTTTGTTCAGGATCTATAGGCAAAAACCTCTTTTGGTATATGGGACATTGATGGAGATGCCAGTGAAAATAATGTTAGTCCTAGCTCGGTCAGTCATGGAGTATGCTGGACTCGGTTAGACATGAGCTGAGAAGGACTGAAGTACATTGCATGACTCCAAGTCTCCCATTGTGAAACTGCAGTAACACAGCATTCTCACAACAGTAGACGCTGAAGTTATAAACACCAGACACCTTAGGTTTGCTGACTGGGTCTGCTGTGTTACAAGAACAGCAGGTCCCAAATATCAGGAATTGGATCGACAACTCACCAAATGCAGGGGCCAGAGTGAAGGATCAGACTTACCAAGTCAAAACTATTATCACAATAATGGCAGACGCTGGAGACATGCCATTTACTTTACTCCAGTCTGCCTTCACCCCAAATTTGCCTATTAAACATCCAACACCATAGTGACCCCATATTTAGTGTTACAACTGCCACATGTGGACAAGTTACTATTAGCACCAGTTGTGGGCCCACTTAGAACGAGGCAACAACAACCTCACCTTATGGGTTTTGCTGCTTTTAAAATCTGGTTGACAGTAGGAGGCCATTTAGTCAGCCGTGCATTGCACAAAACATTTGATCCTTGAAAGATTGGGCCATAAGCAAACTATGTCACTTGCTTATGAAACAGCCAGTGCTGGTCTGTCAGATGCGAAATGCAGAACTCACAGGGATAATTCATTAAATATGAAATATGAAAACATGAAAACATGGGTTGTTCATATATGTGGTACAATGTATTCGTAGAACCATTTATTATGAATATGAAAGCAATGGTATGGATGTGTTATATTAATTCGCTGTCAGTTGTTACATGCACAATTTGCATTTGTAATTGTCAATAAATAGTGAAACCAGTTTTTATTCTATACATGAATGATTATCACTGTAATGGCTGGAAGGTTATTCTCAAGTTTAATACCAATTGCACTTAATGTGGTGGCATCGAGCAATATTTTGTGTCACTTGAGGTTGCAAGTTCCCTATAGAGAACGTACACAAAATGTAGTATTAGCTAGGTGAGATGGCTACTGACAAAACAATCTGCCATGCCATATTAAAGATATTATATTCAGTAAATTATTAGATGTCCAGGCTGTGTCTGATTTATCAGACATTCAAAGACATGGGGCCCAGATTGTTTCATTCTTGCAATCTCTTCCTTCCTGGTGCACATCACCATGTTGTCAAGTCAGCTATCCAATTTTTGGGGACCAAGCTATCAAATTCTCCTTCCTTCTCCCAGAATCCATTCAGGATCAGATCGTCCTCCGAAAGAGCTCATCCTCCCCAATCAGGTACACTGACTTGATCTTGAGGGGTCAAACGTGTCGAACAGACGTGGCTGAGCCTCAATACCAGGTGACCGAGCCTCAGTTGAGGGTGGAGGGCGTCCTTTTACTGGTTCAGGTGGCGTGGGGGGTTGTGAGAATTTAGTGATGACCCCTGGCTGTGTGGTCCCTTTCAACTTCTTGGCTGGTTGAGAAGAGACAAAAGTGAGGGTGAAAGGCATGTACAAGGACATCCCCACTGGACGATGTGCTGATGTTCTATGTGGGAAAATTAATGTAAGGAATAACAGATTCCAGATGCCGTACGGCAACATTGAATAGGAAACGTTTAGACTCTTTCATGAAGTTCATCCAGACAATCACATGGACTCATGGACAGTCCAGTGATGGATGTCTTGGGGCATGAGGGAGAAGAACTTGTTCACTGGTGTGCACAACCTTGTGGAAAATAACATCAGGAAACTGATCGGGTGACATTGTGACACTTGACGTCGGCTTACCAAGATACAGAGATCAAAATGATAGCTAGAGCAAGGAAGAAAGATTCCTTGTAAGTTAGTATTTGGTCAGAATTATTTTCTCTTTGGAAGGTTGACCAACCACCTAATCAAATTACTGTGTGGTGGTAGACATCATTCTGTTGACCTCATGACCAAAGCTTGGTGAGGACATCAGCAGCGTGTATAGACGATGCCAGATGAGAGATGGGGGAGGGAATTTATAAGCAACAAGATCCATGGTATCACTCGATACAAATGAGAACCCAGTTCATCATGAAGAATGTCAGTCAGTTGCAGAATGGTCATTGAGTGTCCAAAATTCCCAAGGAAAACCTGGAAAAATGGTGGATCAGTACCAGGAGGCAGGTCGGGCAAATGAGAGAGAGGACCATTAGTGTAGCGGTGAATCAAGGACTGTCATGCCAGAAGTTGCAGAATCAACCACATTCCACATTCTTTGATCCTGTTCATTCACTGGTAGGGCGGTAGTAGCACTGCTGTTGGAACCTATGTACACTCTGTGGTTTGAGACATCAAATGAGGGCTTGGGTGAATTTCAGGGCGATATTCTAGAAGTTGAGACTTCCAATGCCAATCCATGGAAATACTGGCAGACCTGGCATTGCAGCAGTTTAGTATCTCATGGACAACTGCTGTTGAGCTCCACAGCTGCAGAGCCTGAGCTATGCTCGACCGGCATGTAAGCATGGATGAACACTGACGAGGCCCCCACTTCTCTTCTGAGGGGTTTGCAGATTCACGGAATGCATTATGAGCTAAGCTGTGTCCTACCTGTACCCAGGTCCTCAACTTACCAATGCATATCATTTGGCAATGGACATGCCAGATTGTCAGTTCTTCCAGTTGTACAGGAGATATTCACAGATTTGACCTCCTGATGGAGGTGACCGGAAGGTTGTAGATAGGCCCGCGTACCATTCCCTCTCACTCTTGTACCAGTGGGTGTCACAAATAACAGAACCATCTTTCTGGCTGAGGAGTCCATTATAACTGCCATCCTAGGAATGAATGAAAACATGGTGTCAGGGAGGTTTTGGTTAAATGAGTCTCCATCATCATTAGATGTGTGTCGTTAGGATACAGTCAGGGGGAGGTAAGCAGGGGGAGGTAAGCTTAGAAAATACATCTCAAAACTATGTAATGTTGGAAATGTATGCTCGGTCTCTTAAAAGGCTAGTGGAAATGTTTTGTTTTTCAACTGATATAAGCTTGAACCCCATAGCAAATTGGCGTTCATGATGGTACCCTTTGATTATAGTATTTACGCTTTTTTTTATTCCATGATGAAGTCGGACGAATCTATGCAGTCACGACAGTGTGTGTGGGTGTATGTATGTAGTGTGGTCGCGGTTTGAAACAAACATCACTCCACCCCATGGATGGATGAAGCTTATATTGGTATGTGTGTTCCCATATGAGTGCTGAAAACTATTATTTTGGGGTCAGGTCAGAGGTTATATGAAGTCACCAGAGGTCAAAGTCTGCGAAACTTGTAACATGATGAGTCAAGAATGTTTGGTCCGATCAAGTTAAATTTGGTGTATAGATTTATCATGTTGAGTAACAGGAACATTATTGTTTGGTTCAGGTCGGAGTGAATTTTGTCAAAAATAGAAAAATTGGGAAAAGCCGATATTTTGGGCCCATTTGGCTCGAATACGATTAAACGCGACCCCACATGGATGCTGAAGCCTATACTTGTATGTGTGTTCCCATGAGAGTACATGCACCGCAGTGGTCTTGGAAGTCAGATGTCATATGAGATTCAGCATAGGTCAGAATCATAAAACCTTGAAGTTTAGGGTGTAGCTTTCTATCAAGGAGTACAGGACCTCTTAGTGGGTTGGAGAAATGAGAAATTTGTCAAATTGTCAGACGTATGTTGCCCATGATGAGCCGGTACTTGCAACTCCCATTTGTCCTGTGTCTGGCTATAGGTTGTCAGAAGAGTCAAGGAATCACTAAGCCTTGTGCTTTCTGGTTTAAATCGCGATCTACCTCACATGTTAGAGCTCTAGACAGGTGGGGATATCGGTAGGGTAGACATGTTTTCTACAAGACCTGCTCACATTGAATGCATATGTAAAGGTCGGGATGGACTTCGAAGGCCATATGAGGAAGTCAAACCCCCAGTAGGCATATAGAAGTTAATGGCATTAGTGAAATGCAGCAATCCAATCCGGAGGGAAGCCTAAGCAGGCAGGGCTCGGGTATATCAGGTGCAACACGACAACACCAAATATAAAAGTTGCTCGTCCACTCATCCTCTAGAGAGGACATTATACTTCTGTCATACATTTTGCCTCACTCGGTGGAGCAACTAATTGACAGTTGCAAATATACAATCACCTCGCTCTGGAAACACGCACCGACAAGAAGTCTGTTAACTGCGGGATATCTAGCCCGGGAATATTAACGACAGTGGGGAAATATCTTCGAAAGGTTCACAACACTGCTCACATTTGAAGGATATTTAGATTTCAGCAGTAAAGTTTGGCCAGGCAATGGTAGTCAAACCTCCAGTAAGTTAGTGGCATTAGTGAGATGCAGCAATCCAATGTTGGGGGGGGGGGGTATAAGCCCTATTGGTCACCATACATATTTTTCCCCATACAAAAAAATTGCCTCTCAATATCTGAATCAGGGTGCCCACTCTCACCCTACCTCCAACCCCCTCCCCCCCCCCCAATGCATTGGACCCCAACTTTCAAAACATGGTGGTCCTTTGTAGTATACTGGCAGTGTGGTGTAATGGCTGGAAGGCCCTCCTGCAGATGGTTGTGTGGTGTACCAAAACGATTTCATTAATTATATGGGTGTTCAGGAAGCCACATGAGGCTCATCAAATATAACCATATTGACTGGGATGAGCACAGGCGATTAACATGCTCTCTCTGACAGCAAGGCTCAAGATATATCCAGGCAGGGGGATAAACCAATATCAACCTACTCACCGGGACCGCAGTTTACATCCCCATCAGAAAAGGGACAAGCATGAAGTCCAGGGACCTGATCCTTTCTTGGTACTGGAGGAGTGCTCACAGCCGCCAGACGAGGACTCACTGCAAATATCTTGTAACAAACCCCAGAAACCTGGAAAGTCCACTGATGACAGCGGAATATGAAGTGAAGACCAAAGACTCAATTCGCCCGTGCAAATGCAAAGGAGGAAACCAGAAAGCAAAAGGCTGCTTAGTGATCCTTGACTCTTCGGAACCATACCAAACACAAGGACAAATGTTGAGAGGAGATATCCATGGGACACATATCGTCTACAAATTTCACATTTTTACCAACCAATTTAATAGGGTTCCTATACTCTTGATCAGATAGCTACACACATTTCAAGGATTTCAGACTTGACCTATGGTGACCCTGAAAACATGGGGGCATGCTAATATCATGACCTCTGAGCTGACCCCCAAATAATAGGGTTCATTACTAATCATGGGAAGGCACAAGTATGAGCTTCATCATGCGGTGGGGGTCGATTAATGTGTGCACAAGCCTTAATGGCCAAAACATGGACTTTCACAAAATTTCCAATTTTCGACTAAAATTCACCTCAGGACCTATACAAAAAACAATCGTGATTCCTGTACTCCCCATAGGAAAGCTACACAAACCAAATTTCAAACCCGATCAGACTAACCATTCTGGACGTATAGGTGTTCATCCAGGTGAGGTGGCTGAGTATCATGTTTCACAGCCGCAAGGGGCCAAAAAGGACTTTTCAGAATTTTTCTATTTTCCACAAATTCCTCCAACTATACAGAAACAATAGGGTTCATGTACTCCCCATAAGAAAGCTACACACCAAATTTGAACCTGATCAGACCGACCATTCTGGACTTATCGTGTTCACAAATTCTTCAACTTTGACCTCTGGTGACCTCAGATGACCTCTGACTGACCCCCAAAACAATAGGGTTCATGTACTCATCATGGGGAACACACATACCAAGTATGAGCTTCATCCATCCAGGTGGGGTCGAGTTATCATGTTCACAAGCCGAAATGGCCAAAATATTGACTTTTCACAAATTTTCTATTTTTCACAAAAATTCACCCCCGACTATACCAGAAACAATAGGGTTCCTGTACTCCCCATAAGAAAGCTACACACCAAATTTGAACCTGATCAGACCAACCATTTTGGACTTATCGTGTTCACAAATTCTTCAGACTTTGACCTCTGGTGACCTCAGATGACCTCTGACCTGACCCCAAAACAATAGGGTTCATGTACTCATCATGGGGAACACACATACCAAGTATGAGCTTCATCCATCCAGGTGGGGTCAAGTTATCGTGTTCACAAGCCGAAATGGGCCAAAATATTGACTTTTCACAAATTTTCTATTTTTCACAAAATTCACCCCCCGGACCTATACCAGAAACAATAGGGTTCCTGTACTCCCCATAAGAAAGCTACACACCAAATTTGAACCTGATCAGACCAACCATTTTGGACTTATCGTGTTCACGAGGTTTTCAGACTTTGACCTCTGGTGACCTCAGATGACCTCTGACCTGACCCCAAAACAATAGGGTTCATGTACTCATCATGGGGAACACACATACCAAGTATGAGCTTCATCCATCCAGGTGGGGTCAAGTTATCGTGTTCACAAGCCGAAATGGGCCAAAATATTGACTTTTCACAAATTTTATTTTCCATCCAACAAAATCACTCACCGACCTATACCAGAAACAATAGGGTTCCTGTACTCCCAATGAGGAAGCTACACACCAAATTTGAACCTGATCAGACCAACCATTTTGGACTTATCGTGTTCACAAATTCTTCAGACTTGACCTCTGGTGACCTCAGATGACCTCTGGCCTGACCCCAACAATAGGGTTCATGTACTCATCATGGGGAACACACATACCAAGTATGAGCTTCTTCCATCCAGATGGGGTCGATGATCGTGCTGACTACAAAGCCAGCGTTACATACACACATACATACATACATACATACATACATACATACACACACACACACACACTGTCATGACTGCATAGATTCCTCTGACTTCGTCAAGGAATCAAAAAGTCTTAACTGCGCCAGGGATATTGAACCCGGAATATCTGCTTGCAAAGTGTCGCTAAATTTGCTGATACTACTTTCCATTCCTTGGTCCAGATACTAACAACAGGCAGGAGTATCGTTGCTCTTTTTACCATGTTATCCAGGCTTTGGGCTATACTTGGCATTAGTCGGCTCTTAGGTACATGTTGGACAGTCAGAATGATTGGGCCTTTTGGGTTAATGTTCTCTGGTGGAAAGGATTGGGCACGGCCAATGGTGGTTAGATTTCTACAAAAACTTCCAGGCTCCACGGATGTGGCTCAAAACTAAAATTTTCCCACTCCCCTCCCCCCCCGCCGACTACCACCGAGTAGATGTAGGCTTTTAAATACATGATCAACAACATGATCTCTCAAATTGCCTGAAGATGTAGCTCCCCCAGTCAAGAGACCCGAATCGAATCCACTAGCAATCAGGTTGCTCCATGCTAATGAAGAATACCTACCCTTCCTTTGAAAGAGAGGCAGTTTCTTGTCGTCAGGATCGACAATCTTGTGTCATCAGATCCGTCCAGCTTGAGGGAGTAAGAGGTCCCAGGTGGAGTCGTCTGGTACGTAAAGTTTCATTAAGACCCAGCTGATCAACTGGTTGGTCCCCGATGAAGCCAGAAGCCTTCAGCTGATTGCCTCCGACTCCTCTGTCCTTCACGATACAGAGATCATTCGCTGGATCTGAAGCCAGTCCAGAAACGCCGGGCATGCTCTTGGGAGGGCGTGAGAACATGTTCATCTGTCTGAAGATTGGTTCGTCAGTTGCAAACATACCATCACTTCTGTTCATATCACGATTGTGAGTTATTGGTCTACCGTTGGTTCCTCTGACTTCATTGTTTCTCCAAATGACTGGATTGGGCACCCGCAAATTGAAACGCCACCACCGCCTGGTTGCAGAGCAATTCCTCTGTCTCCACAAGATGTCCAAGAAACTGCTGCCACGGTTGGTAAGGTTGCCGACTGTCGTCTTGGCTATCCCGTCTGCTCCAACGCCACAACTGTTCATTGGAAATGCACCGCTGCTCCTGTTCTCAGGTCTCTGCAGGTCGGGTGTATGTATCGGAGTGGGGTTCCCAATGGTCCTTAGTATTTGTGCTCACGCCCCCTTGGTCTGTCTCATTCATGAGCAGGGCCTTGGAGCATTTACTGGTGTGATTTGCTGCTCTGACTGGTTCAGCTGAGCCAGGAGTGATGTGTGTCATATTTTCCTGATCTGTCCTCTGGGTCCCGCTTTATCTGGCAACCAACTCTGAGGTCAATTTCTTGTGCACCCCCTAGGATATTGAGGATCTGTTTTTGCTGTTCACTGAGGCTGAGCAGTGTCTGTTTCTCTCCTCTGTAGACATCTGTCCTCCCTCGCCATTCACAATAGTGTTCCTCCTTACTTGGATTGCCTTGGGCTTCCACCTTTAACTTCTCTTTCAAAGAGGTGATTTTATTTTGGACTTTTTGCAACTCTGTGGAGGCTGATGATGAAACAAAATGAGAATATTGCCCTGCTGCTGTACTATCCTGTTGGGAGGCAGATTAGCTAGATCAGCCAACCTCCCCCCAGGAATAAATTTTGTAAATTTAATGACCTACATATTCCTTCAATCATTTCGAATTGAAAATTATGTCTAGACAAAAAAAAACAATAGGAAAGGTGTTACCAGCTCATTATGGACAACATTTCTCACAAAATTCCATAGTTAAAAAAAAAACAACTGACAACACCTTGACAAGCCAATAGGGTTCCTGCCCATGTACTTTTGATTGATAGGGAAGCTGCCCACTAAAATTCCAATCAGTGCACGATTTCAAAAATTGAATGCTTCAATTTGGACAGCCCCAAAAAACAATACAGTTATTACTCATCATAAGGAGCATACCTAACAAGTATATATAAGCTTCATCCATTGGGCGGGTCGAGTGAATCATGTTCACAAGCAAAAAATAGTTGAAAAGATCAATTCAATGAATTCCTTTTGCCTCCCAATGAAACCCATCTACACTAAAATTGACACTCTATGAAACACATCAAATTTCACCTTGATCTGATCCCATTAGTCATGTTACAACAAGGTTCTACAGAATGTTGACCTCCTGCTGGACCTCGGCATGACACCAGAACAACAGGGCATGTACATACTGATTCATCATCTATAGATGAATCAAAGAGGATACAAAGAATTTGCATTTCCAAGAAACCACCCAAGAGGAAACAATGTTTCTTCAGTCTATAAAGGATGAAAGGAAGAGTAAGGTGTTTGGGCCATGAATAAACACTGATTATAACAGTTGCAAAACCTGGTAAAATTGACCGTGGCAAAAGAAGAAATGGAAACATTTGTGTCCAACATACTGGACCCTCCCCCTACTTCTATCACCAACTTCAACATTTTCTTGGGCGATTTACTTCCAATATCCATTAGGGTTGGTTTTATTATCTTTCTAAAGAATCTTCTCCCCCCTACCAATTTCTCCTGACAGTATAAGGGTCTTCTCCGGGACCACCATTCATGCTAGTTTGCAGTCAGATTTCCAAACCGATCACAGGCCACCTGCTGGCTATGTCCAGCTAATGAGGTCAATGAATCATCTGGTGAGAGATTGCCATGAAAAAACTAGAGAAAAAGGAAAAAGTGATTTATGACTGATCTGGCTTGATCAAGCTAGCGCATTGTCAATTTCACATGTTAACAAGATTTACAAGTAGGGTCATGTAGTACTCACTTCATCATGGGGAATTCGCATACCGAGTATGAGCCTATACATCCGAGATAAGGTCTTGTTAACAAGCTAAAACCAGCCAACAATATTATTTTCAAACCGGATAGGCTCAGGAATAGGGACTTATCGTGGTTACACGGTTTCCAGACTTGACTCAGGTGACCTTGACCTGACCCCAAAACTGGGGATCATGTTCTCATTATGGAACCCATATACCGCTGTTTGAGAAGATGAGCTTATGCTATCAGAGTGGATTCGAACGTTACCGTCGTAACAAGCTAAAATTACAACATTTTCCCCAAATCTGACCCCGCGATTTAACAAAAAACAATAGGTTTCCTGTACGCCCCATATCTAAAAGCTGCATAAGAAATTTTACCTGATCAATCCATGGCATTCTGGAGTGTATCTTGTCAAAACAAGATTTTCAGACTTTGACATTCCGTGACCTCAGATGACCTTTGAATTGGCCCTAAAACAATAGTGCACATATACTCATTATTGGGAACTCACATACCAAGTATGAGCTTTGCACCCATCCGAGTGGGATTGAGGTGTCCTGTTCAATGAGCTAAAATTTGACCAAATTATCCATTTTTCCACAATTTCAAAATTCTTCCCAAATCTAAGCCCGGGTCTGAACAAAAACAATAAGGTTCCGTTACTCCCAAGAAAGCTATATACTAAATTCCAACCTGATCGGCCAGACATTTTGGACTATCGGTCAACAAGATTTTCAGACATTGACCTTTGTCACCTCACCCCAAAACCAGGAGGGATAATGTACTCAATATGGGGAACCCCTATACCAAGAGTTGAACTTCAACCCATCTATGTGGTGGTCGAGTAACTTAAATTGTGTTAACAAGGTAGGCAAAACATACACACAACACATAAAAAAAATAAAAAAAATAAAAAAAATAAAAAAAATAAAAAAAATAAAAAAATTGGCCCGTAAATCTTCTGGCTAGTTCTTTAAATGAGTAAAACTAAGAAAAGCCCAGTATACATTCACTCCATTCAGATGTTTCATAAAGGTCGGAGGGGGTATGAGTCAGTATAGACCTCCCCCAATGCTAACTCTAACAATGAGAGGAACAGCATATAAATTACTTTTGATTGGCTGCATATGGTTAGTTTTAAGGAATAAAAGCTGTGTGTAATTAACTGCCAGTTCTGTAAGTATATAAAGCATAACTCACAAGGTGTGATTGTATGCATCAATTCTGTGCTCAGGGCCATATCTCTCTCTAATTGTCTAGAGATGTGGGTCTTTCCATCAATTTGTGAAGTGAAATGAAAATCATGCAATGGCATTCACACTAAGTGCAGATAGCTCATTCCAATGCAGCACATACCAAAGTGAAAATTGAATATAATCCTTCAAAAATAGGGATGCTTGATTAAAAAAAACTATAAAAAAAAAAAGATAGGAAAAAAAGTCAGGGTTGCGGCAAAATATCCTCAGCACAAAGCATAAAAAGGGAACTTTGTAGATGCTTACTCAAGTGAAGCATTGAAGCAGTTTTTAAACAAGCACGTGCCAGAGGCTCTAAGTGAAGGCAAGTCCCCGAGAAATTGGATGTTACAATGAGGTAAATGTAAGTAAGGAAAGTTGTGTGTCCGCAATAAGCCTGTTCTGGGTTACAGTCACTGAGATGATAGTACTATGCATTAAGGCCCATGGGGCACATGGCCTGCACATTGCATGTACAGTGAGCAAAATTGATCTTTCAAAGTTCCTCTGCATGAAAACTAAACTAACACACCCTACTAACCACAGAACAGATGTCCCCCTACCTATCAACAATGTGTCGAAAAGATGGGTTGACTTGGTTTGAATTCTTAATGAGTAGGGGACAGTTTGAAAAATAGGACGTGATGATGATAGAGCTCGCCAAAGAATTTGTCTATAATTCAAGCTGTCAGTGCATGCTCATTTATAACGGGGAAAAAACGATCATTCCTAATGGTCGTGCTTGGAAAGCGTGTGAGCACTCATGGACTCCAAGCTGGGTGAACAGGAGGAAGTGTCAGCAGTATGCAATATGCCTTCGCCGGAGTGACCAGGACCACCACAAAACTATGAAACCTTACAAGGAAGGCAGCAAACTCACCTCTGGGGAAATAGGCGGACTGAGATAGGGGCCAGCAATGACCCGGGACGGCAGCGGCGGACTCCTGACCTCGATCTGATGAGAACCGATATGTTGAGTCTCGGGGAGTTTGCTGTGAAGGATTTCAGGAGCATCGTTCTGGCACCTCCGTTTGGTTTGGATCACCCATAGCTGATTTTCCTATGAACATATGTTGGCATCACGGCACCGTAGGACACGAAGAGCATGTCCACAGGAACTTCTCCCAAGCCACATCTGTCTTCCAGTGATGTCGCTAACTGGGGCCGCTTGATGCGAGAGTTAGAGTGACTTTTTGGCCAACCTCTTCTGCCCTTGACTGACAACTGTAGTCTCCTTGCCTTTTACGTCCAGAGGCATTCTTCGGATTGCCTGTGGAGTTTTTCCTGCCATGTAGTTGTTCGGTCCCCTCCTTACAGCAGTGCTCCCATCACCACCCTGCGTGACCACTTGAGCAGTGCAATCCTGCTACCCGTCTCTGACGCGTGTTCCCCCCCTTTATTCCTGGCTGTACTGGAAGCTGGAAACGCAGGAAATACTCGTGTGGGGGTTTCTGCGCACTCCTGAACAAACGGAGGTATAATGGAAAATTCCTTAGTGGATGCCGAGTTAGCCTGCTTCCATGGGATTGGACTTCCATCAGTCTTGCTCAGGTCGCAAGGCTTCCTCCCCGTCTCATTAGCAAGCCCTGCACTGAGGGAATGAAGAAAAGAAAGCTCTGAGTGATGCCTTCAGGGACTGACTGAAGTTGACTTCATCTTTTTCTGCCGGTACATCAGACACAATTCCAGCTGTTTTCTGGCAGGGATTATCGATGACTTGGCAGCGAGCAGCTACTGCGTAATCAAAGGTGAGGACAGGCTTCTCTTCAGCTGCAATATCATCGGATTATTATCAGTAAGCCTATTCAGTGAGCTCTTGGAGGCAGTTATCTGGTCTCTATGACTGGAGCTACCCTTTCCAGAATCCCCCGTGCCCATCGCAAACTGTGTAATGAGAAGCATCCCCCTCGATGAACTGTGACTGCTGCGGTGAATGAAGGCGTGCTGCTCCTATCGGTGACTCCTGGAGAGGGATTGTAGCGGATGATTCTGGGGGTGAAATTCTAGGTTGGCGAGGATTATCCAAGGCCTTGGGCTCCTGAGAGAGATGGCTTTCCTGAGTGTGACTGGAGGAAATTAATGCTTGTGAGCGTATAAATCTGCCTGGATGTGAGAGGACTGATAGCGTCTATGATGGATCCTCCACAACACCCACTGGAAAAAATTTCCTGCTATCAGATTCTGAAACAATTATGTGAAAAGTGGGGGGGGAATGTGCGGACATAGTAATAGTGATTCCTTGTCACGTTTGTGAAAATAGATTACCGTATTCATCCGCATAAAGGCCCCATCTCCAGTAAGTGCCAGCCGCCCACCCAAAGTTTTTGCAATGCAGGTGGCGCTAAACGCCTGAAATATTTTTCATTTGCATTCCAGCAGTAGCACAGCACTACTGCTCGATTCATTGCAAGGAATACATGCATAACCATACACAAAAAATATGTATTATAGTGTCACCATACATGTAGTGCAGTCACTTCACATCAACTTAACATCATCTCTCCACACACAGGGTAACGTCAACAAGGGGTGTGTTTTGCATTGACCTGTGATAACACCGTAGCTCTTGAGCGCTTGTGACTGGTGTGGACACCCCGGTACTAAACATATTCCATGAAAATGAATGGCGTGATTGAACAATCTCACTGGATACACCGATGATTAATTAATAGTTTTAGCAAGATTTAGCCTTTCCGCCAATCAAAGTACAGGGCCATGCCTTCTTTGGTATCCATGCCCAAAATCGGAGCGGGCATGGTTAGGTGGTGGAATGCAGTATGGTGCGTGTATTACATAGGCCCATTCGTGTTTGAGCGTGTTATTGCTATAGCGATATTAATAGTATGTTAGGATCCCCCTGAATGAACGACGTTTTTGTTCAGACCTCTCTTATTCGTTGTGTCATTTGTTTCCCTTTTTTTTTTTTTCCACGGGAAGGACAGGTTGCGGAAGGGGGGCGGATGCACTGCAGTTGAAATCGCAAGACATTGTTTGCTTCAACCTGTGCGATATTCGAACATTATTTACCGTACACAGGTAAGTCCCCGAAAATCACCCAAAAGAATATGAAAGCAAAAATGTAATAGTACTTACCCTCATAAGAGCACCAACCTGAATTGTGCAAGCGCACCTGGGCGCTTCGCGGGAGGAATATGGTAATTGTACCACAATGCTACTGGTTGTGAAATTGAGTTTTGTAGCTTGTGACACACCAAGCACCTAGTATTCTGTGGATGTAACAGTAGGACGAATCATTTCGCTGTCGTATGTTTACAAAATTTCAGATTTCTCTGACCCAGAAACAATGGGGACTATGTAAGAATCATGGAGCTCTTGCTAGTACTGTACCAAAACCAAAAAAAAGAAAGAGCCAAACAGAATTCATTAATGAGAGCAAAACCAACGCTGAATAGGCAAAATAAGACACAGTACCCAAGGTAGCGGATGCGTATCACCGGATTAATTCTATGGAAAATCTTTGTTAAAAAGCCAAGCAACGACAATATGCATGGGCTGCTGCCTTTTATGGTCTTTCCGCATCCACTTCATTGTTTTCTCTCTAAACAAACGTTCGTTTTCGTAAATATGTGATTTCACATCCAGCCCTGACACGCATACGCATCTATGGAATCCCAGCGATTCCAGGCATGATCTACTTATCATGTTAACGAGCTAAAATGACTATAGTATCAACTTTTTCACTAATTCTTCATTTTTTCCCAAAAATGACCCAGATATCACTATATCAATAGGGTTCCTGTACTACCAGTAGTCAGTAAGCTGTCTACCATTAAATCTTGATCAGGCCAACTGTTGTGGACATACATACCATGACCTCTATTCACCTAGTGACTCAGGCGTGGTTGGCTTATCATGTTTACATAAAAAATGATTATACCAAAATTTCATCTTGATCGGAAACAAGTATTTTGGACCCCATGTGAACAAGTATTTTCGACTTTGACCTGATCACAAAACAATAGGGATTTTTATACACATCATGGTAAGCTCACATACTCAATTGAACTTCTCCAGTTATCATGTTAAGCTCGGTGTCACACATACATACACACATATACATAGTCATAATTGCATGGATTCATTTTACGTTGTCAATGCTCATGAATTTCTATCAAGGACTGAAATAATTGAAGCTGTTGATCTGGACTTCTACCTGGGACAATTGTAAGCATGCACAGACAGTAATGTCAGTCCTGCTCTGACATTTCAGGAGGAAATGACAGCTCACATGTGCCATATTAGTGTTAAGCTTACTGTTATGTGAGTTGGTTTCGAACAGTTTCCTCGTGGAGTGAAGACTGGCGGTGACGGTAGATTGGTGTTGGCTTGAAGATTGGATAGTTGGCTACAGGAAGAGCATACTTGCTGCGAGGAATCATGAAATGGTAGAAGGCTGAAGGCATACATTGCTACCCAATCGCAAGTACACTCAATCTTGAAATGCAATCATATACATGTGTAAATGTGTGTACTGTTATGAGAGAGAAAATGCGAATTGTATTAGTTTATTCGTTTTCATTAGTCCAAACTTTGCTATAAATTACGAGAAATGTTCACAGACTTACAACAAAGGGGGTGAGTGCAACATATGGAACAGCCATCCATTGTTGCATCATGACTCTCCGAGGGAAGGCCTCATTAACGGTGAAATTTTGGCATCAAAAGATGTCTAGATATGGCTGATTGGCTGTAAACACCAAAATGAACATTCGGAAGCACAATTCAGCACCAATTTAGAGCTGAAATTCAACATCCTGTCACATAACAATTCTTATATTATAAGATTTTGAGGAGAATTCCTTTAAATTCTAACAGCCACTAGAACCGAAACTAAGACATTCCGATTGGTAGTCCTTGGAGGCCCCACCATCCAGGAACGTTTGACAGATTTCACAAGGTGCAAGGAAAAAGTTTGCAAAAAGTTCCCTCCAGTAGCTTGTTATGTCTCTAGGAGTAGTTCCTGATGGCAGGAAGCCTAGTAGATGATTCATGGCCAGTCCGATACTTGTACTTTATCAGCCATTAAGACAAAAGCTGGCTCCTCTGGGAGTTCTCCCACCCCCCATCCCAACTTAGCATAAGACAGCTTTAAATGTCTTCACTTGAAACTTGATGGGAGAAGGTTGCTACCAGGAAGGCCATCTGCAGTAGATGAATCAAAGAGAAAATAGAAGGCTGAACCAGAATATAGTTACATAAAATGCAGTAAAAGGACACACTTGAAAATAAAAAAAAATGCAGGCTTACCAAACTCAGCGTTTCATAGGTGTGGCTTTAGCTCTAGTAAGGTAATTTGATGGGAACAACAATATTAGAATGTGGTAGTCAGTGATTTAGCCTGGGCAAACCTCTAATGCGACATTACAAAATTGTCCACTTATCCCTGAGGAGGGTCATACTGTATTGAGGGGTTCCCAAAACTATACCTCCGGGCCCAGGGATTGCTAAATACTGTGGTAGTAAAGATTGGGACATGAGGGACAAGGATAATTTGGCTAAGTATCATGCTGGGAGCCCCTAACAGAAGGTCTGACCTTTTGCAAAAAAAAACCCCGTGCTGGAAATTTGTTATCAGATTATTTTTTGCGACATCTTCAATTGATTTTGCGACATTGTCGCTCAAATACTGGCTGGCTTAAATCACTGGTGGTAGTATTTTACACTCTGAACTGTCTCAATTAAGAAATTATGATGGAAGTTATGAGGGGGGGCCATGTGTTAGCATATCAGCACTACAAACACCTGACCCATCTGTTCACGGTCACAGTACTGTATTAATTCCTTCATTGCGGGGGTGGGGGGGGGGGGGGGGGGGAGGGGGGGGGAGGGGTGCAGAGGGCACAGCCACAAAATGGCACTCAATCATTAACAATCTGTAGGCTAGCTCCAGAAGCACTTACAAAATTGTGTTAGTATATGCTACCTTATAAAGCGTCAACTTTTTGACGGAGTTCGCTAACCTGGTTGTCAGAGATGATGGAAAGTAAATTCATTACTCCAAAGCTAGTCTTTTGTGGTATCTGTACTGTAGTAATGTTGCAGCACTTAAAACACGTGTACGTTCCGCGAGACGACCGTCCTAATAAACGCGCATGTTTCCGAGATTGCCTCCGCGCAATGCGCGTCTATTAGAATGAATACGGTATGAAGGGTTTATAATAAATGTTGCATATTAGCAGAAGGGTAGTGAATCCGTATTGAACATGATGGACGGGTATTTTAGGACTCACAGCATGGGTTTACTATTCCCCTCCTCGGCAGCAGTCATCAATCTTTTCAACATGATGGTTGGACTTTGGTCTCTCCAACATGTCGTGAACCACTAAAATAGGATTTAAAACAGTAAGAATAGGTGCCCAATTGAGCTGTATCACTCCCGACACAACTAAGGTCACGGCAATAATCGGCAACCCGATATCCTAGTGGTCGCGCAGCTCATCAATGCAGATTTCAACCTGGTGGTCCAGAAACTTCTCCCGATTTCCAGTCAGTTTTCCAGAGTTTTCCAGTCAAGATCGTCGATATGAGCAGGTACCAGTAAAAGAATCTTTTGTGGTTCACGGAAGCATTAATTGCTATATCCGGCCTGTCGCTCTCGATATTCGCATTTTAAAGGTGTTGGGTTCAAACGTCGTTTAGGATTTGTATTCACCTTTTTCTATTGTAATATAAGTGGAGCCTAGCTGAACGTGTCAGCTGGCCTCTGGCTCCCTCTACTCTCCAGTTCCAGTCTGACTCTGATGGCCTCCCAGTAAAGATACAGCAAGCCTAGTACATTAACACTAACACTGACAGTTAGGCCTGTGCAGCCTAGCTGTACATTTCTAAAGCCTGCGTCACAACTCGAGCCTAGGCTGGTCTTCTTCTTCGGCTACGCTAAGGTCCGTAACAAAAAAAAATAGTTTCATCTTCTAAACTTTGCTTGAAAGTTTTTGGGCATGAGGGCCCTTTTTTTTTTTTTTTTTTTGCTTCAGACCGTTCAGAATACACCATTTGTACTGTATTCGCGGTACAGGCGTTCTGAACTGAGCATGAGTCTTCCCTTTTTCTTCTTTTTTTTCCTGAGGTTTACCCCCCTAGTGGCCACAAGCCATCCCAAAATGGTTCTTACATATTTTGTGCAATGGCATCAGTGTAACTCTTTCCTTTAAACCCTCTTTTGATTGAGCAAGTTATCAAGTGAAGTTGTCAAAAAAAAAGAATTTGACCAATATCTAAAAAAAGCGTAAAGCGGGCGGGGACGAGAAACATGCTTTTTTTTTACTTTGCCTAATCCGGCCAACCTTTCTTCTCGTTTTCCTTCATTTTCCGACAAGCTTGCATCATCTCAACTAATAATGCCCAAAAAGACCAATATTGTAGTTAAGAAAGGGTTTAGAACTCATATCATAGTTCCCCATACATTGTCTTTGGCAGGTGATAACTACCACACCATGTACCCGTAATCAGTCGGAATCTCTTTGCACTGATCACAATTTGACTGTTGGTCAAGACACATTCACAAGTTGTTGTTCTTCGCGTTGCCACACTCTTAAGTTATGAATCAATCATGGCAGATTTTCTATAGTTATGTTTTGGCATATGCCCAAATATGAATAGATAGGATCAGCCAAAAGAGCCCTGAGTGGCAACACTTATCTGTTCCAACTCTGTTTCAAAACAATACAGGCTGTGAAAAAACAAGTGGTGATTTTCCACAATTACTGTCAAAATTTAGCTTGAAGAATCAACTTCATACTAATGAACTTTTAACAATGTAGTGGATAGAATGTTCTTGAAATGATGGTTTGAAGGTTATAGAGAGAGGGCTGTGGCAATCGGACGGGGAAGTTGGAGCAATAGGTGATGCGGATTTCGTCACCTTCAAGTGGGAGTGTGCTACAGTCACATTTCTTATCTTCTTCTGATACGTGACTAGTGGCTAGCCTAGCCCTAGCCTAGTAAAGTTAGCCTTGAGTTATTCCTTGGACTCGAAACAAACAGTCGCAAGACTATGACATTTTTTTTTTCACAACTCTATCTATCTATTTCTGGTAAAATTACAATTCCAATCCACCCAGTAATGAAGGCGCGACGTGTTCAGGGTCCATTCTTTGACTTACGACCATACTGCTCCTTCGTCATCACTTCACTGCGAAGGAATTTGGTTTGAACTTGTCGCGGTCATCCATTTCTGGCAGCGCAGTCTGTAGTAGTAGTCGAGTCGGTCCCCTAGCTATATATTTATATAGTGTGATCGACTCTTGATGTCGAGTCGGGCAACGTCAACGTCATGACGTAATACTCAATGGGACCAGCTACCAATAGTACAGTCCAAAGACCCTCAGGCGCGCGAAACTTCGCGATATACCGTCTTTGAGTGGTTACAGTATCAAATCAGTAATAAACCCTCAGAAATTTAGACTATATAGGTGTGCAGTGGCAGCAGACGGGTCTAGTGTGAGATTATAGTGTGGAGCTACTCGGACAGGTCTTCCAGGACGATTCCGTTATTACTAATCACTATTGCCGCGTTTTTGAACACAATACCAAGCACGATTTACGACGAAGGGCGAAGGTAATTTATGGAGGTAATGTGGTGTTTGTGAGCCATGTTCGGTATCTGAACGCCCACCGATTTCCCCAGAGGAGGGCCTGTTTGGCTGTCTCACATCTGCAAATCCCTGGTTGCCACCCGCACGCTGCGTTGAACAGCGGTGTGTGTGTGGTGCTGGGGGAGGGGGGGGGGGGGGGGGAGAGGGTGTATGGCTTATAGTTAGAACGTTCTTAGTTTAGATTCAAAATACCCTAACATATGGTTTGCTTGAGTACTCGCCCAAAACCTCTTGTTCGGGAGCACAACTAGGATGTTGGTGTGTCAGCATCCAGGCAGACCAGGGTAATGCTTACTCTGGGCAGAGACTAGTAAATGTCTACGTAGGGACAGGCCTGGCAACCTCAAACACTTTAAAGGACAACCGAGAAGATGATTATACGGGGCTAATTTAATAGCTGGATAAAAACTGAATGCGCTAGTCCGATTGGAAGTTAGATACGGACTTTCCGTTAGGAATATAGTCATTTGAGGTTGTGTATTGTGAAGCATGTGTATGCGCAAGACTCGAAAACATGCAAACATCTTTGTTTCTATGAAATTCGATCATTAATTTCATTTCGAAAAGCATTTAGCCTATGAGAGAGGATGTTTGTTGGGTGGTAGGTGTTGGTGGTGACTTTGTGAGAGAAATACAACATAACTTCTGCTAAATGTTGACTAACTCACAAAATGAAACAATCAAACACATAACATAGTTTCCTGTGTTGTCCGCATGTTGACGTCATGCGCTATTGTACATTTGGGATTCTCCCCCAATTTTCTCGCTAAATTGGCCCATAACTTTGAATGCCATACTCCACATATGAGCAGTGGTACTGGAATGGGGTTTGGACCTATTAGATAATTTTTTTTCATTCTCCAATATTAACCTCTGTTGTCTCCAATCCGCGTGTGTCCTTTGAAACGGAGCTCCTTAACAGCGGAATGGTATCCGGTCTTTTGAATTTCGGAGTTCGAACTGTACTGAATGCTCAAATTCATGGCGGATTGCCGGATTGGACGTAGCCTATTGCGGCCACACCTACCACTACCAAGTGCATTCCCATTTGGAACTGCCGCCCATCCATTGATAACTTGATAGGAAAGCTGTGTACCTTACTCTCGGACCAGGGTAGTCCAGCTAGAGGGAGGGTCAAGTCCCCCCCCCCCCCCCCTCCGACACACGAATCGAGAGGGGGAAATCGGGAACACGAAGGCTCAAAAACGGGAAATGGATAGGAAAACGAAATGAAAATAAACAAACCCCCATCTTCACTTCGTAGCGAGGTACTGGGAAGAAATTCTAATCGGGGAAAATACCTCCTCCCCCCCCCCCTCCCGAACACGAATGGCGGCTACGCGCTGTTTTCAGGGGGGGGGGGACAGTGGATCCCAACCGGCCCTAAGACTTCATAAAATAGTCAACTATACTGCTTACGGAGTTACGTGTCACTAACGTGCAGCTTTCCTTAGATTCTTCGAATTATTTTTTTGGATATATTATTAGGCCTATCAATGGCAGATGTTTCATAAGGAACCCAATTTGTGAAGCATAGCACAAGGAGTATGGGCCAGCTCGCGCACTTCTGTGACCACCACGCAGGATTTTCATAAACCCAAGAGTTAACGTTACCCTTGAGCAAATCATCAATGTAGAAAAAGACAAGTTTTCGTTCAGGAGCTATGTATACTGACCAGGTTGTGGAGACAACGCCCTCCAAAAATGATCGATGAATAGAAGACTGGGGATTTGGCCCACTACGCTTGATTGACATCATAGATCATTGAGATGGAATATTAAAAGACAACGGCAGCTTGGATACAACAGGCATAGTGGAGATGGAAAACCATATCTGTATGTCCAAACCCACTGCATACGATATGTCCTATGTGGAATTATCGACCTTCGAAGTTGGGTTATATGAGAGAAAACAGAAATTGGGGAACAATCACGATTCAGGGGCGTAGATTTTTGTTTTGAAGTGGGGGGGGGGGGATGATTTGCTAGATCACTATCTAAGCGGAGCGCCACTATAGGTTGGCGCGGAGCATACACGAAATTTTTGCTTTTCACAACCTCCTAGACGCCCGGAAACAGCACTTGAGGGTTTTTTCAGCTGTTTTACCTCAGCCTCAATAATGATATAATTATCTACGATTTGTGGATTGTTAAAGAGAATTGTTGCATCTTTGAAATCTATATAACATTTGATCAGTTAAAATGACGCAAGAACTAAATATGTGAGACACTCTGTTATGTTCATGAGGGCAGACCTCACCGACAGTCAGTCACAGGCAAATACATCCAATTAAGTGATAGGACGATCAAGTTACATGCGCATGGGCGTGTGATGGAGCTCCAGTTTCAAAATTCTCAGGCGATTATTCAGCTATCGGCAACTCTTCGTCCTCCACGTTTTTTAAATGTCGTTATTTGGCTGTATTTAGCCACTTTGACGATCGGTGCGACATTTTACTCTTAGCTGCTAATCCATGCACGCCTCTATCCCCAACTATATAGAATGAGAGTTCCGTTACACTCCGTACAATGCCCGTGTAAGACCTATAATAATGTTCATAATTATAACGAACTGTTATAAAAACGACCAAGCGGCGCACATAACTACATGCACGCGAGAGCGGACGGCCGGCGTATGGAACGCCATCGCGATCATAACATGATGGCGCTACACGAAGCGAAATCGGCCTTCGGGAAGCGATGCTTACCCTTCGTGAAGTGACGATACAGGGGTCGTCGCGATGGCCCCAAAAAATGCTTCCCCCCGCCCCCCCCCCCCCCCCCCCCGATGCTGTGTTAACCATCGCGGAGGCTCATTTTCGCATTGATGTTAACGAATCAAAGCATGCATCGCGTACATCTGAGTCAACGCGGGATAACTTGAACCAATCAAAATCAGCGATATATAGTTCGATTTGTGCAGCTTTCAAGAGCGTAGGAACCGGGTGGGGGGGGGGGGGGGCTGGGGCGCCAGCCCCTCCCCCACCTCCCCCCCACCCCCCCCCCCCCCCCACCAGTGAAAATGTGGAGGGGCGGTAGGGCCTTTCCGCCCCCCCCCTCCACCGACAGGTCGAAAACCCCTTTTTGATGTCAAAATAGCATTGGTCATTCATGCTCTTTCCACTTCCATTTTTCAGTAGATTGCTTGAAGATTCTGTGATAGTCCAAGTTTCACCGTATCACAAATGGGCAAAAATGTGGCGCGTTTCGCGCGCAATGGTGAACATTTATAGTTGCATGTATTGTTAAAGGATGATATTCGAGCTAATTTTTCTCTAGACTAGTACAACGGATGAATCTACAAATAGTTTCCTGGATAATATGCGAAGGCGTGAACATAGGAGAGGAAGCGCCCGCCCCCATCCCAGCTCTCATTTCGGAGCCAAAGCAGGGTTTAACCAGCATGGTCCAAATGAGAAAGCCCGAAATAGATATGAAAAAAAAAAAACGAGCGAGAGAGAGAGTTTAGGCAGAAATGATCAAATTTCTCAATCGGCAAGGTGAGGCAATCGTAGTTTTTCAAATAAAATATCCTGAATTGAGCAAAGGTTTTGGCGCGTGCGCGTATTTTATGTACCCGTCAACCGTAAACTGCAATGAAATTGAGCGCCTTTATGATATTCGGGCAAATTGTAGAGAGTTGCGTCGAAGAAACGGGAACGTGGGAAAAAATCTATATTACTCTGGTCATAAGAATGCACTAACTGGCGTGCCTCATTGCATGGTTCCTGAAAAGTGTGATTTGACCAGTTCCAAAGAAAGGACTTACGGCACTTAGGGTCAGCACATTTTGGCAGGAGAAAAAAAGACGATTCGGCGAGCGATCGATCTAAGGCACGGAAAAGCAGACATTTTTCGAAGTGGGGAGAGGTGGGATGTGCGTCCACAAATATCAGATTTAGGCAAACTCCGAAAATGGAAATTACTGCGCCAGTGAGCGTTCAGTTGGGCGGAAAAAAAAGGATCATAAGATCCAGAGTAGTAAATTGGCAAATCGCCATGAGAAAATGTAAATGCCAAAAAAAACTTCGGGACGAAGTGGTGTTTTGGAGTGGACATAATGCACCAAATTGTATATAAGGCCACTTGAATATGTAAAAAAATTCTTAAAGTGAGGAAAGGCGGGTTTGGCGGTCCCCTTAAAGGTGAAATTCAGACCAACCTTCCAAAGCAGGTCCCTTACCCCCCTTGAGTTGGCAGAAAAAAACTACAATGAGCAGAGCGCAAAATACCTCTAGGACATGTGAAAATGACACAATCCATTTCTCGAACGAGTGAGTGTTTTGTGCTGCTATGTGACCACCAAATGGCATTTGAAGGCCCAAAAATGCAAAATCTTCCCAAAGTGGGAGGGAATTCGGAGGCCTCTGAAAAGGGAGGGTTAGACAAAACTCCAAGAGGGAGAAACACGCTCGCGCTTCCCCTTCCCAATTTGGCAGAGAAAAGCGCGAAATTGAGCAGCAAATCGCTTAAAACCATTCAAAAATGCCAAAATTAATTTGGAAGGAAGCGTGTTCGGCTGTACATATTGCACCAAACTGCAATATAAGGCCCACCTGGAAAAGCCAAAAAAAAAAAAAAAAAGTGGGAGAAGGGGGCCTTTGGTAGACCCGAAGGTGAGACTTAGATCAACCCCAAAAGAAGGGAACCCACTGCACCTTGATTTGGCACAAAAAAATCACAAGATTGAAGCAGCAATCGCATTTGAAGGCATGCGAAAATGACAATGAGTTCTATTTATTATTGCCCACCAAATTGCCTCTCAGGCCACCTAAAAATGCAAAAAAATTTCCCAACGGGGTAGGGGGACTTCGACGGTTCCCTGAAAGGGGAATTAGACCAAATCCCAAAGACGACGATTCACTGCCCATCGAGTCGGCAGAGCAAACTGACAAGATTCAAAGCAGCAAACCGAATCTATCGACATGTGAGAATGCACACAATTAGATGAAGAAAAGAATTGTGTTTTCGAGTCCCATGTGCAACCAAATGCATCTCAGGTGATCTGACAAAATGCAAAAAAATTTCCCCAAGTGGGATAGGGGAACTTCGGCGTCCCCGGAAGGTGTGAGATTGAGACCAACTCCAAAAAGAAGGAAACTCACTGCTCAAATTGGCAGAAAAAATCACAAGATTCATAGCAGCAATCGCATCTAAGAACATGTGAAATTGCAAAAAATATTTCGGAAGGAAGCAAGTGAGTTTTTGGAGTGCTTAGAAACCAAATGCATTCCAAGGTCATCTGGAAAATGCAAAAATGCCCAAAGGGGAGGGGCACCCCCCTACCCTGTAGGACCTCCCAAGTTCCGTAATCCAACTCCAGCCCCCCCCCCCCCCCCACACTCAAAATTCCGTTCCTACGCCACGGTTAGCTTCAATGGTGAAACCTAGCAACAGGGAAGACGAAGAAAGAACAACGCATCATGGTACTTCAGAGGCAGCTAAGCGAGGCTATAGATGACAGACACAGACTGGGCCTAATCAGAAGCCGACGTTTGAAAGCGCCGCTGCCATCCTCGACTAAACTAGGCGGCCGAGAAGAGCGCGCGACACGTGTGCGCCTGAGCTAGAAAATGAAATTATTATCAGCCGAAGTGTTCTCTACGTTGATTCTCATTGGTTGTTGGGATATATCTATCCTTCGTGATGCGGCTGTGAAAACTAGATGAGATATGCTTCGTGAAGCATGAACGAAGCCATCTTGATTAGTTGCGACCCGTATCGGCGTCGTAAAATTTACCAACGCGAAGGATAATCGGTCGTTAATCGAAGGGAAAGCTCGCTTCGCGAAGGCGTACTTTGCTTCGTGTAGCGCCTGAGTTATGATCGGCGGATGGCGTTCCATAGGGCGGCGAACTTAGCGGTGAATACCAGTTCTTGTCTCGTTTGTTTCAAAGTTAGAGGTGGGCAAGTGCAGCGTAACCTGCACCGGCCAGCCGGCTCGCGCTCAGGGAAAAATCGGATCATAGCTAGGGACTGTCGGGTAAACGACGTTTATTGGTCCATGTTGGGTAACTGAGTTACTGAGCTCGCTAGCCTTTTTCAGTTGGTCGCCTCAACTTATACAATTTTCGTTTTGAATAAAAAAGTGGAGAATTGGTTATTATGAATGAAGATCATTGTCAGAATAATTATGGGGACTGACAAAACTGGGGGGATGTTTGTACAGGCAATTCCCTACCTCAAAAGTGGGGGGTACATGTCCCCCAATTTACGCCCGTGTACCAATTTGGCGCAATAAAAATTGAGTCAACAGGACAACGGAAGTTTGTCAGGTATTTCATTCTTTCCTTTTGTTGAATAAAGTAAAAGTCAGCAGAGTTCTGTTGTACTTCTCTCACACACAATCAACCCCGACCACCCACGACAGCAATCCTTCCAATCGAGTTAGACTAAATTTTGCGGAGTCAAATAATGTTGTGGAATATCTTCATTAAAAAAACAAAGTTAGTTTGTAAGGTTGTGAGTAGACTCCATTTTGTTTGCATGATGGGATGGTTTGTCGATCTTACGCATTACACATGCAAGACCTTGATGGACTGTAAAGTCGTCACTCCATAACGGAAGGAAAGTGGATGAACTTCGGGTTGAACAACGCATTCAGTTTTTCTCCAGCTATTATTGATTGGACTATAATCCATCCTAAAGTTGTCCACGCCTTCGCACAGATACTGTCCCCTACGAGACGTTACAGTAGGCTTGTTCCCTACGCGGTCGGCCTTCTGGTCCGCTGGTCAGATCGACCCTCGGAGGCGGGGGGGGGGGTTTGGAAGGGGGGGGGAGGGGCGGGGCGAGGGGAGGGGGGGGGGGAAGGGGAGGCGGTGCTTGCACGAAAAGTATAATTGGCGTCACCACAGTGCTTGCGGACAGTATAGACAAGAGTGCCAGCTATGCTTCCTATGTGGCACGGCGTAGGTTCAATGGAAACGAGGAGGACGAAGCACCTGGTCTCGTTTTATCTATAAGCGCCAATGGAAGCTCAATGCATGTCAAAGCCTGTTCGAAATTCAAGAAAGTGGTTTTTCTGCCATTAAAGGGAAAGCGGCAACCCGCATTAAAAGTTAGAGGGGCAAGAGCACAATTAAACACCACGGTCCGAAGCATCGAAGATGTTTTGCGTTGGCAGATGTATAGAGGCTGGCAAAAAAGGGGGGGGGGTCATGGACCACTCACTGGTTATGCCCTTGGGTAGAGAGGACGTTCTTGTCTCGTGATCCGTGGCTCTCCTGTTGATTAGCTTCGTGGAAAAATGCCACAACCAATGGACTACACGTCCATCGATATTGCTGAGTAATTCATCTCTGATAAATACGCAAAAGAACGAGAGGGAAACCACTCGTAGTAGGTCGAGTCATTTCAGGCCAGGATACATTAATAGGTTGGCAGAGTTTCGGCACGTTGGCAGTGCCTTCCATGCGGCCAAGTGTTAGTGCTGGGTGAACTCGTTATGAGAAACCTTGGCCACTTTCCTCAGGATGTCTCTGCCATACAGCCCGTGTGCGCCCCTTAGTCAGTACTAGAATTTTATTCCAGTTGTTTGGGAAACGTTCGTAATACACAAGTTCTCCTGAACAAACGTGAAGCTGTCCAGCGCGAGTAGGCGCAGCTAGATTCGCCTGAATGATTTCAAAACCAGAACCTCTGGTGCTGCTACTATATGCGTCAAGGCTCTCCAGGGGAGTCACTCTGAGAGGCGAAGACAACAGGACTCGTGGTTTTCAAAGCGGCCAATGGTCACCGATCCTTCCTACGAGTAACCTCATCCAGCCGTGTCCTACAGCAAACATTCAACATCACGGAGCCGCAAACAACTACTCTGAAGCCTACCAGGACAGTATACACGAGAAAAAACTGCTACAAGATATCATCCCTGCCGAAACGATCAAGGATGGAATGTTCGTTCGATCGGCCAGAGAACTCCTGAATCTACTGCAGGACAGGGTCCAATTCTGATGAAAAGACTCAAGGAAGCATATGCTTCGCGAACACGTCTTAATAAGGCCTCTGCAACACAGCATTTTCTGACCGATTGGCCAGTACCCAACCAAGAAGGTCATGTGATAGACAACCTTGAAAAACAACAAAACTTGTTCAGTAAGCTATATTGGTTAACTCGCAGTTCGTTGTTCACAAACGCTACTGCTTCAAGTAAAAAAAAGGTGTTGTGACTCCGAAGATACGGATTTCACGTTGGTATGCATGAGTATTTGCAAACTTGAGGGCAGTGCCAGCGGGGAACTGGAGGGGAGGGGGGTCGGAGACGACGACGTGCTCTCGGCAAGAGGCGAGGGTAGAGGGTCAGGAAAAATGTCAGGAGAAACAACGTTGAACGGACCAATTCCCACCCGGAAATTTCCACCCGGACAAATTCCCACCCTCAACGGAATGTTCTCATGGTTCAGAATTAGGGTTAGGGTATAAAGTTTAGGGTAGTAGGGTGTGGGAATTGTCCGGGTGGTAGTTTTCCGGCAATCCGAAAACAATTATCGTACTACGAAGTAGGCCAATATGTTCAATAACCCCGAGCACGACTTTCCTTGTTATGATTTCTGAATGTTACTTGTGTTGTAGAAATAACGACACCATCCTTGACGCTATTATTAGTCATTAATATTCTTAATTCAGTTGGGTGTGGAGGTCGAATTTTTGTCTCGCCTGAACTTTGTTCAAGGAGAGACATAGTGGTCACTTTGTGTGTGTGTCTGTTCTTGCTGTTGTTGGTCTGTCCGTCCGTATGCGCGGTTCGATTTTCCCATTATCTTCTGAACCGTGAAAGCAATCGTGCTGGGACCTTTTTTGTGGAGGTGCGCTATGAAGGAGTTGCTGATGTGAATCCACTTTTCGTCCCGAAAGACCATTACTCCTTTGACATTAATTTGGCATAATTTTAATGAAAAATTGGCCCGGAGCTTGTGTACAAGATATCTATTGATCGTAGAGGCATAGTGAAGCCGTCGGAGTTATTATAAAACTATGAAGAGTAACGAAAGAGTAGATGAATGCATGATATATGCTAATATTAAGTAGTCTAATTGCTTAATTTGATGCGATATTTTTTAAGTTCGTGGGATTTTGACGAAACTCGGTGGAGCTTGTTTATCTATAGTCCCAAAAATTTACAGGAGGGACGAGTCACAAAGGGCATTTAGTGTTACTACTTCGCATTTAATGTCTCTAATTTGCAAATTTATGGCATATTTTAAAAAGTTTGGGAATCCTCATGAAACTTGGTGGAGATGCTACACTTTGATCTGTAAATTTGACAACAGGCCAAAGGTCATTTAATGGACTAAGTTGAAAAATTATGCAATTTTCTCGAAGTTTTGTTTAATGGCCAGTAACATTGGAATGAGTGCAGTTAGGGTGCTTGTAGAGATTGTCATGTAGTTTTGGGTTCAGTTGCATCAATCAACATCTATAGACAAGGTGAAAAGGACTCACATTTAAGAAAATGTGCCTTATTTTAGAGTTACAGGCCAAAGAAATAAACGTCATTTTGGATATTGATATAGCTTTGTGTGGCTACATAGACGAAACCAACTCCCCTTCGATCTGACACCTGGTCTCAGTTACAAGGGGGCAAAGGTCGAATTTGGATACTTTTGGGCGATAGCATAGGGCGTGTGTACTTGATTACATATCTTTGAGGCTTGGTGCATCCATCGAGGCAAGCATTTTTCATAGAAATCCGTCATGTTCAAAGGTCATTTAAGGTCACTCAAGGATCCAAGAACTGCCAATAATAACTTCCTGCAACAGCCTCGAGTGACTGTGTGTGATATGGCTGGAAGTTGGGACATGCAGCATATTATCAGGGTAACATTTTTCATAAAATTTTAAATGTCAATTAAATGTCATTCAAGGCCTTATGGACCAATAATGCCAAATAATAACAGTTTCTGCAACAACTTCAAAACTGTATTTTGATCTGCTGATGTTTCGAGACAAGGTGCTCATTTATTATGGGATATTCCATAAAACTGTTATGTTATCAAAGGGCATTCAATTATCCAAATCCTAATTGTGACAAGTATTAAAATGAGTAAAATAGCCCCCTAAAAACTCCAACTTTTTTGATTAATAGTATTCCCTCTCGGCTACCCATTTAAGCATGGTATAGTCTAGCGCAGCATCACTATCAATAAAGCAGAACTATATCTATTTTTACACTCATTTCAACTTTCAACCCCTCAATAGGTCCTTTTCATTCAATTCCATAACTATATTCCTATCTGTAACAGACAGATTTCATTTATGTCTTATTCATAGCAACGTCATGGGCATACCTTTTGACAATTGATTGAGCAGATGAGTTACGTGGAATTCCCTTGAATCACCTATATAGTCATACAGCTTCAGCCAATAGGGCCTACAGCCAGCAGCCTGAGGGTGTCGGTTTCACCTGCTAGGGGAGTCTAATAAGATGGCTTATGCCACTCTAGGACAGGGGAGGCTTCAAGTAGACTGTGAGAGGGGTGGGTGTGGTGTGGTGTGAACCCCTAGGAGTACTGGAAGTGTAGATGTATAAAGGGCATACTCTTTGCATGATATATTGAAAACTTTTTTAATTTAGGATCGTTTACATTGTTTGGACATCCAGTAATCAGAAGGGAAAACTATTAAACTCAGTAATCATTGATTTATAATGGGGGGTACAGTAGGTAGGATCGAAGACCCACAGTTGTTGTTAGGTTTGCTATGTTCAAGGTGCGTACATGATTGTTTAAATATGTAAGAGGTATTGGGATATTAAAGCAACTATGGAATGCCTTCTGTAATGTTTGCATAGTGACTAAAAGAAGAAATCACTGATCGCCGCAACCAGGCGAGACACTGGCGGGCAATGCCTGTATTTGAGAAGAGAAACAGACTTGACAAAACAGCTTAGATCTTAGGAATTTTTGGAAGGAAATTGTTCGGTAATAGTGAAAAGAATATACGATATGTATTCCCTTTTTTCTTTATCTGGTAAAGCAATCGAAGGTTCTAGGTAGCAAGCATGCCATTAGTGTCAGTTGCGTGATAAATATGAGGTTTCCAAGATGCTCCTAAATTCTAGGAGATCTCTAAGCCGCAGAGAGAGCTGTGTGTTTGGGTGATGTTAATACAATAGATGGGGATCATTTTGAGTTTTGGGGGGGTGAATGAGCAGAATTATATGACTAAACCACTACAGACGGCTGGGCACTTGCTTTCAGTGTAAGGTGAATCCGTCCACCCTCGCATTCGGGGAAAACACCGGATTAAAACTGGATGATAATGATTCCCAAAAAATACCTGGTTTCAGGTCTACGAGCGACAAAACCGCTCATACTTACACAATGAGAGGTTGAGGCGTTGAAAAGTAGGACGATTGTGACGAGACTACAGACCCCCCAGAGTCGAAGTCTTCCTTATTTACGATTACAGACCATACGATTGTGCTTCCTCCTGGACTTCATGGACTGACAGCCAATAAGCAGTTCGGATGGAGTTACGGACACGGCATTGCGCAATTGGACCATTTGTGACAACTTTTCTCAACGTGCCGTCGGGCCCCGTCCATAGGTTTTAGTGTGTGGCTCCTTAGCTCCCCGAATTATTCAGTACGAAAAATGCAATACTTTTGTTAGAACCAGCTGATTCAGGAAATAACATTACAGGGAATCTGTCAAATTATTCGCAGGACTATTAGGTTCTAAACAAACTATGAGAACCTTCAGAATAAAAAGTGAATATATCACCACCCCATACTGCCCAAATCGGAGATGCCCAGCCAAGCACACCGCTCTTGCGCACCGTACGTTAACAGTTAAGGAGATTATTCCATTCTACGGCCAGGTTACCAAAATATTAGTATTCGCAAATGTGTGGCGTTGACCAAAGACACTGGATCAGTTATACATTTCACGGAATTTCTCTTGTTTTCTCATTTAATTAGCATACAGTGAATGCAGAACTAATGTACAAACTTGTTTTCTTCATTAGAGCCCCGATTTGAAAATATATTGTTGAACAACAGGAGTAATAAATAGTAATAAGGTGAAGTTTCTCAAAGATCTCCGTTACGAATGGAAATACTGTGGCGGATTGTCGAGCAGTACAGAATTGTCACACATGCCAGCACCGGGGGACAACGACTCATGCGCAGGAGATATCTACGAACTGTTTATGGGATTGTGACTGAATATTTCTTTACCTCATGGCTTCTTCCTTGGCCTCTACTCTTATACAGCAGGATATGTGACTCAATCTTTCTTGGCCTTAGCCTCTGATTGTCCATCCTTGATCCGTTCCACAGTTCCTGGATTAGCCTGAGGTGACTTGAGATTTCCATGAAACTTAAAGTGGACAACTGTCACTTATCAACTATCACCTCTTTCACTGCCAACACGTTTGTCTTTAGTTGACATCACGATTATCTTGGCAATGCACCATTTGGCAACTGTAGTCAACATGGCAGTTTTGGATGGCTCGAACGACCCCACGAGGGGCATTGTTGCAGGATGCTGCCCTCTTTTTTTCAGGTATTATTGCAACATATAAGTTGGTCCAATAACATGCAAAATCCATGCAATTTTTCTTATTTGCGGATTTGAAGCGAAACTTAGGGGCGTGGACTTTACTTGGTCTCGAAAAAACATGGCAATGAATAAACCTTCTGGTGAACATACTTGCGGGTGAACATAGACTAAGTTGGTTTCAAAATAAATTAAAGGTTTTAAGGGTCGCCAGAATTGGGATATACTTCGTTGCCATTGTTCACTCAACATTGTTAACTTCCCAATGGCAGAATAACAAAAATGGAACAATTCGTGTTGTTGCTTCTTTTTTGCTATAAACAAATTATATCACAGAACAAGAATATCGCATGTCAAATCTTTTTGACACCTATCCTGCTTTCCCACCCACTGCATCACCGTAATATGTTCTGATAGGAATTGGTGGATGTCGACAGTTTATTTGTTCACCATTGTCTAGTTGTAGTTGGAAAGATTGCATAATCTATAAACTGAAAGGGGTTACATTCGAAAATTGAGAGTAGAATTCATTTGAAATTCGCAAACCCAGCCATTCTGTAATGGATTTTATGGATGGGGGATGAGAGCAGCCATTGTTTTTCCAGGGGAGTAGATGATGCCAAGTGTTGAATCAGTGGAGTTTTTTGTTAGGGTATTTATGTAGTTAATTTCAACCATGCTGATCTAAGAAGGTCGAGACGAAAAGGAAGGTAATTGCTGGTTGGCAGATAATAAAAACCATTGACCGCTTATGGGAAAGCATGACCTACACACGCACACACACAAGCCAAAAGTGATCGATAAAACTCACCTTGAACAAAAAAAAGTAGGCAACCTTAGATAGCACATATTGCCAAAAATGGCTGGCATTGGAAGGGTTTGATGAGCCTGCATGCCTACAACTACAAGTAAAAAGGAGTTCACTCAGGAGACACTGGACAACAACATTACTGATAATGTGCAGTTGAACAATACCTATCTTCTTAGCTTGCACACATTTTTGTTGGAGTAAACTAGGCGGCAAGGTGGGGGGTGCAAGCAACAGAACAAAAGAAGCAAAAAAATTCAAAGCTTTCTGATACCACAACTATTGTATATATATATACTATGAATAAACAAATCCCACCTAGTTAATATATGAAGTAACACTACACACCTTGTATTGAATCAAGAATATACTAGTCATGCAGTTACTATCCAATTTGCATAAAATTTATGTTTAATGATGTTACCTACATATGAGAACATACGATGGCAGTAATGGGGCTTGTTTAGTGCGTAAGTCAATAGAGAAGTTTAGGGTTAGTCGAGAAAAGATATGCATTCATCAATGGAGGACTGACATCACATTGGTATCTTACTGTTTGTTCAATTATGTTTTTGAGCGGAAAAAGGACTGAAGCTTTTGGTGGAACCCAAATGGACCATATCGAAACTAAACATGGGCAATTTCAGCATCCAGAAGTTTAACTGTGCACGAATTTGCACTGTCGCAATACAACATTGGGGTGGTGGGTAGGTAACATGTTCACGGAATAAGTCTGTGTACTCGAGAACAGTGTATTGTCCCAGCGTGAAGGAGGTCAATGTAAATTTTGTGCAGCATCAAAATGTTTCGATGACTGCTTCGTCACGGAATGTTAGTTTCGCAGTAAAAATACCTGTGATTCCAGTACACACTCACTCCCGAGTTTCAATGTGATTCCAGCAGATTATTTGCTACACATTGATTTAAATCAATGGGACTGCTCAATCAGGAAGGTGGTCAACTCTATGGTAGGCCTGGCTGGTTGAGACCTGGATACCCATCCACGTTGACTGCTTGCCTCATTGACCTTCACATCAAACCAGTTTCAGGACACTGCAGAATGAAACATGAAGAGGCTAACTTTCCAGTATGGAGATACAGTCCTTTACAGTCCTACAGAAACGCACCCCATCATGCAATAATAAATGATGTCATACGTGCACAACCCTGCAACCATTCTTTGTTTCTATTGAAATTCACACATCAATTTCACTTTGAAAAGCATTTAGCATATGGGAGCAGATTGCTATAGTGGTTGGTAGGTGTTGATGGTTACTTTGGTGAAAGAAAGACAACAACACTTCTGTTATTGTTGACATTACCAACGGAAGAAGAAACAATGAATACATAATTTCCTGGGGGTCAAGTGTGCAGTCATGCGTCATGGCGCGATTTGGATTCCACCCCAATTCTCTACATAAGGCCACTAACTCCACACAGGAACATCGTATCGAAATGGGGTTTGGACCTATACAGTTTGTCATTCTCGCGATATACAACAAAACCTTGGGGTTCAAGCCTGACCTGAAGTGTCTTCAATATTCAGCCCAGTTTTGGATCCATTTCTGTTCTCCTGAGAGTTCCCATTATTGCCCCCCCCTAGGAGTAATTGCTGTGGAGAGGGGGGGGGGGGGGAACTACTCATCACATGATAACTGCTTGCCTCATTGAACCATTTACATCCAAAGAGTTTTCAGCTGTTAATATTCAGCACACAGTTTTGGATCCTTTCCTGTTCTCCTGAGAGTTCCCACTATTGCCCCCCTAGGAGTAATTGCTGTGGAGAGGGGGGGGGGGGGGAGGGGGGGTTGAATCTATGTCAGGCCTGGCAAAGGTTGTAGACCTGATACCTGTCGCAGGTGACACGCTTGCCTCACTGAATCATTCTTATTCAAGCAGTTAGTTTTTAGCTACGACAGTTTGTAGCTATACTATTCAGCAGTTTGGATATCTCTGGTCTCCTGAGAGTTCCCATTATTGCCCCACCCCCCTAGGAGTATTGCAGTGGGGGAGGTGCGGATAAAACTCTATGAAGGCCTGGCCAAAGGTGTAGGCCGGCAAAGGTGTAGGCCTGCAAAGGTGTAGGCCTGGGACTTGTCTGAGGCGGGACCACTCTTGCCTCTTGAACCATTCTTATAAAGCGTTTTCAGGTACTAATATTCATTTCCACCACACGTTTTGCATCCACCTCTTCTGGGTTCCCGGAGTGGTCTCTTCATTGCTCTCGCTGGCCAGATATGCTAAGACCTGGGTATGCCGCCAGAGCAAGATCACAGCGGTCTTGACAAGTTCTCATTCAGCCATACTGTGAAAGGAAAAGATCAACTTCTTACCCTCCAAGAATTACCAAGTATCTATGGACCAAGGGTAACCACATGCTAACAGTTGGGCGGAGGGTGGAATGGAGGGGGGGGGGCGGGGGGGGGAAGTACTGGGCAAAGAAGCGAGAAAAAAAAATGTTATGTTGAAATGGACTCTCATAACAGTCAGGGGGGGGGGGGCTACTAGTGGTTATATCCTTTTATGGAACATTAATTCAGAAGTAAATGTATATGGATAGCTAGAGCCTATGAAAAGTGGAGATACAGAACGAAGTCAGGAAGGGGAAATTCGAGGGCAAGCAAAATAGGGCGTGTCATTCTAGACAGTTAAACAGATATTGAACACAAGACATTATGTAGTGTCTTCGGATGAAAAAACATACCTGTGTTATCTATCTACCTGTCATCACCCCTCTAAAAATACCCTGGACTAATGAAAGAGTTGGAGATAGGTGGTGATGAGTATACCGTGAGCTACTCGTGGAGGTTATCGAATGTGGATTTTCCAATTATGTTAGAGAGTATGTGAAATGATCACCGTTTATAGCCGGAAATTCCTACTTGGTGAGGTTCATCTATGCTTGCATGCAAATGATAAATTACTTATTCACTGGTCAGCTTACAGCTGCAAGTCCCACTGTGGAGCATACGGACGAAATCACTGTTCTGAAAAAGTTATCCCAAATGGACGAAGTGTGAATCCTCAGTTCTACCTTCAATGGCTATTCCGCTACCCCAGTTTATAGGTGGGTACCTGGTACCCTGACATCATGTTTTCTTTTTCCTCTTCTTATGGTTGTTCAGTACTCGTCAGGACGAAGCCTGATACCTTGCCAACTCTTCCTCTTGTACTGGTTCCCATGTTGGAGTGATACGATGAGCTTCAAGTCCTTGCTAATCAAACTGAGTGGTTGTCAATCCGTCATCACCTGGGGAATCAGGGTTTGAATACATGGGAGGGTTCTACCAAGATGCCTAAAACTGTACCTATTGCTTTCTCGCTAGGGCTCAACACAAGGGAATGGAGCAGGGACAAACAAGGCAAGGTAGGCAATTTGCAAGTTGCCGTCTGCCTGTGGTCACAATGAGGTAACACCTAAGAGGCATGTCTTGTACATGGTGAAGGATTCGCAGCTGACATTGAAAGTATCTTGCAGGGCCTGAATAGCGTTGATCCTCCACTAGGTATAGCATAGAAAAGAGCAATCTAGGTCCTTGGTGATCAAAGCGACCCAGGTCAATTCAGGTCAACATTGTCTCTGCTTTTCCAGACAAGGGAAGCTGGATACCTGAAATTTGCTTTGAATGGAGTGTTTGACGTTTGCTAGAATTCAACTAAGACTGACTAAGAGTGAATAAATTGGCATGATTCATTTGTTAACAGACAATGAGAGGATGGTTTTGACGGATTCACCCAACTGATGATATTGATATTTAGCCTTTAATTCATTTTATTTTTTGGTTGGCGCCAGCTACTGAATGTTTTTTGTCAGATACCATTTTTAAGATGGACTAAGAAGATCTGTTACCTGAAATTTAGTTTCCACTAGTTCTTGAAATGTCTTCTTTGGTCCTTGTCCAACCCAGAATCTCTGGCCATGCTCTGCCATTCGTGATCTCGGATGCTTGGCTGCCAAGGCATTTGCATATTCATGAGGCAACCCCCTGAGTAATTGCGTCACCAAGAGTATTGACTTAGAAATATTGGTAGACTGAAGGAAAATATAGGAAACAAATAATCTAAAAAAAGTTACTGAGCAAGGATTACATGTCTTAATTGTTCCATGCAGCCTTTGGAAAAATTTGAGAAAATAAGCATCAATGCTTATTGGGAACTGAAAATGCCATCGTTCAATGCCTCATCTACAAGAAGAACTTAGCAAAATGGGACAGCAATCAAATCATTTTCAGTTTGGGAGAAGGAAAATGGTGACAGTCCTTGAAATTTTTCTCGAGTCCTTGAGGAGGGGGGAGCGGAGAGGAAGGGAGGGAGAGGAGGGGGGGGGGGGGGAGGGGGGGGGGGGGGGGGGGAGGGGGGAGGAGGGGGGCCTTCTCAAACCGGGATGAGGGATCCATGCGCTTTCTGATCTAAATTTCTAGATATTTCCCATTTACTACCTGTGGCCGAAAGAAATGCACATCTCTTGAGCTGGATGGAGCATCTGCTGCCACCAGTGTTGTAGTCGATGGGGCCGCTTAGCATCGAGGCCGAGGCCGCACCCCCGAGGCCGAGGTCGCACCTCTCGAGGCGATGCCCACACCTCCGAGGGCTGATGCCGGGCAATAATATAACAGCATCCATTTTAAAATTAACAGTGTTTTTGAATCATGAGGTAATTTTGTTTGTCTGCCCCATGGCTACAGCTAGTCATTATGATTATATATGGAGACAAGAATTTTGTTGAAGTCCAGAAATGAGGATCTGAACAAGCAAAAGTTGAAATGCAACGATTTTATTCTTGATGTCAGTAACTCAGAATTGAAAATAATATGCATGCTTCCTGTATTACATCACAATAATACATCTCTTCAATATGACTCTTCATAAGTGCACGGCAGACAGGTAATAGCCTTAGATGCTAAGGACACTTGACACTGCATTTGAAAACATCAAGGATCCCAGCAATCTGTGGAGAAAGCACGTAGTACTTGATTTTCTGGCTGTACCATATGGCCTCCAAAGGGCTGTGGATTTTAATCAGCAGATGACCTGCCCATCCAATCAATGTGTGTACGACACATAATTTTTTTAATCTATAAAAGTTACATTTTAAAATCCATCTTGGCTAGGCAAACATGCACTCCATATCAATCCAAATCATACAGGACTCAAAACTAACAACAAACAAAAAACCAGAGAGCCAAGAGGCTTAGTTGATACCTTGACCTGCCCTGAAAATTGGTTTTGACCGCAGATGACCTTTCCTTTAGCCTGAACGGAAAAACAATAGGGATCATTTACTCATTATGGGAACCCACATACCAAGTATGAGATGATACACAAGGTGGAGTAGATTTATTTCATGTACAATCCAGGCGTCACACACACACCCACTGTCATGATGCATTAGTTCCTTCAGACTCCTAAAGTCAACCATAAATACACATCGCCTGGCTGGTAGTAAGTAAACCAGCAACGTATTATCCAAATATTTGAGCAATAAGTGGGCCAGGAGAACAATGTCGATCTCATTCGATAACGACTAAGATCGGTGGGGTCCCATGAGGCTAACACGAAAGTTAGTCGTTAAAACGATCGCCATGTTCCAAAAACATCGCAAATCAGCAATAAAAAAGCTAACGTAAAAAAAATCCAGGATGCCCGCCCTCGTTGTAGTGGGGCGCTCCCATTGCTTTGAAACTCATCCGAAGATTTTTATTCGATAAAATGTGTGCATAGTTTCAAGTCAACCCCGACAATGCGTTGCGAGAGTTATCGCCGCTAACATGAAAATTCTCCATCGGCGGCGGCGCTCGGCGCTTGCGAAGACAGAACCATAATATCACCATGTGATGATATAATGCATGTAGGAATCAAATATTTGGTGTGATGTTCTCATGTACACACTACCGACTAGTGTCAGTGATAGAAATTTATATTGAATTATAAAATACATTCAGATCGGCCAGACAGAAACATTCTTCGGATTTCTTGCATGGTCCAGGCTTATGCACAATTTAATGCACTGGAGACTAGAATTTCTCTCGCAACAAAAAACTCCTACTTACGACCTAAGGGGGGGGATAGTGAGTGAGTGTTCACGTGCCGCACCAGTGCAGGATTCGCTGTTTGTACACAAAGTATTATATGCCGTATGTGTCACTTGCAGTGCAAGTGCATGTCAGTTGTAAGATGTTTATTGGCCAGCGGACCGGCACTCTAGCATTTGCACTGGGAATTACGGCGGGCGCGCGCAGCGCCATAAATTCATCGGCAGTCTTTGGGTGCTACGAGTATGTACTTTAGTTCAAATTGTCGCGAAATTCAAACAATCCTGAAGAATCATTTTGTGACATAAAATTTTCGTTGTTCTTTTATTAAGAGCAAAAAAATATGTTCCGGCCTCGGACCCGGCCCGGCCCAAAATCTGAGGGCCGGAAAGCCGAGGCTGGGCCGAGAGAGACGGGGCCGCAGCCGCCGAGGCCGCAAAAAACGGGCCTCGAGGCCGAGTCCGGCCTCGCGCCCTCCAACACTGGCTGCCACTGTCTGTGATGTTGGTAGAGGCATTCTGGCTCCCATGATTGTGTAATCTCGTGGAGCTTACGAGAACATACTCAGATAGGCAAAGTAATTGATATTGCACAATACCTTTGTTGCACCCTCCACATCCTAAAAGGCACTGAGAAAATGCTAAAAACTCATTGAGTTTGCAATGTAGGGAGAATACCGGCTGATCAACATGATGGGCTGGACCTGATTAGAGGTGGAGAGAACTGGAATCAATTTTAATAAACCGTCCAAGTTAGTTGTAAGTGCGCATGCTCGCCACTGAAAAGTGCGGGGGAATAGACAAGATTCCGCCCATAGCATATCGTTACAGCTTATTCTTAAACTGTCACCCAAATATTTGAAAACGCAACAATTCATCCCATGTTTGCGGATGCTATAGTTTTGTGTTGGCAGGATTCGCTTAATTTTGGCAGGGCAGTTACGAAAGATCGTTCTGCAAATGTAATTTCAACGTCGAAACTGGCGGCGTTCCCTCATGACCTTGACACAATATCATTATCATCTCCTATAACTGTAACTACGAACGGCTTATATGGCGACATATCACATGACCATTGCAAGCTGAAGTTACCCAATTTCCCAATTGAATTCTCACACACACAATTTTGAATTTTGACGTTTTAACCAGGAGCTTATAAATACAAGTAGTAGTCATGGAGTGTGTGTGAAAAAACCAAAAAGGTACTGATGTACAGGCATAGGGTACAGGGCGGAGGAAACCAGGAGATCCACCTGACAACAAGATAAGTGTCTCATGGCCAAAAAACAAGTATTTGTTAAAGATTCTCTGAGTTTTTCTCCTGCAGGTGGGCTATTTAACTCATTGCTTCCTCACCACAACTCCACCACCATAAGGGGCACTGATCTGGACATCAGCACGTCTTGCTGAGTTAGTCGGTGAGGCAAGTCATAAATATGCACAATCGAACGGTCATTGGCGAGACAATTACAATTATGAACCTGAATGCCTGCACCAGGGTTTAAATGCAACACAATTGGTCACATCATATCATGAATCAGGAGAATAAAAATTTTCAAGACGTTTTGCTCGTGCTCTAACTGAGTAACCATATGTGCTACCTGTTGTGTAGAATGGTGTACTGAGTGGAATCAAGTACCAAAAGAAAAGGAAACAATTCTTCACCCAGACTAAAGGTTCTCCCAATATCAGCAAATGTATTCCTTTTAACACCTGAGTGGTGAGATGGATGGGGACAGCTCCATGAAGGGGATCTCACTCTGGTACAGCCTCATTTGGCTATGGTCAAAACCATGGGATGGTAGAGGAGGGGTCCAGTAATGTGAATGTAGGCGAGCCCAAAACTTGCTAGACTCAACCAGTGCTTGAACCAAGGGGGTCAGTAGCCTGAGGCTTTGAACACTTCAGGGCCTTGGCACATATTTTGCTGAACAATGCGGTTTTTATTAAACAACAATTTTACCGCCACCATCCTCAGCTGGATGGTTAGTAATTGTCCGTAGGCACTAGTAGAATCCATGAAATGAACACTAACGGGAGAATTTATCAGACTGACATCTGAGTAGCACGCGAACTGCCAACAAACACACATGGCGTGTTCTGTGCAGACGGTCCTAAAAATGCGACAAGAAGTTTACGTCATGAAATGGTCTCAATTTAGAGGGGTTACATTGGTGCAGATTGCAATATTAACATATCACCAACAGGAAAGGGTTTGTTCCAAAGGTTTGGTCTTTGCAGCGAGGCCCACTGATGCCATGTGTCCTCTAGTGTGGGGAATGGGTGGTAGGGGGCCAGTTTAGAACGTGATCGTTACCACCCCTGACAAGACGGTCGCAGAGGGGTTCAGCAGGTGAGTGCCAGTGTTGAAGAGTGAACAAGGGAACGGGCTTGACAAAGGGGAACGAATTGAAAGTGGTGATTCTCAACACCGCTGATTCGCAACTCTCTCGTGAACAGTGGTTGTTTCTATCGAGTAATTCAGTTCGTTGAACCATTCCCGATCGAAAGAGTGGAATTTGCTGGTTAACAGATGATAACAGCAGGTCACCAGCAGGTCAATATAGTCCCAGCCCATAATTGAATTAGGTACAAAAATACTAGTATTATATCAATAACAATAAGAATATGAGCACACGCACCTATGACAGCAAGGGAAATGTTTAGTCTTGTTCTTATAGACAAAGGCAAAAAACAACTTGACTCATTTCATCATACCATGTTTCAGCAGTTTGTTTGAGGTAGAATATGCATGTGGTAACAACCAACTTGGCAATAATACGGACTAAGGCAAACCAGCCATAGAATGTTTATGAGTGCGAACAGTACAAATATTTTTGTGAGTCATAAGTTTGAATAATATATCACCGTGACAAAGCCAAGTTGAATAGATAGGTCTGTTCAAAAAACATATCGAAGTGTGATCATATGTACTATTGCAAAAATGAATAGCGTTAATATGTACAATAGATGAGGTAAATGTCTCATACATAGCAGATAGATTGAAATGCAAAGAGATTATAACACCTATATTTGATTATTTTATTACAGCAAGTGAGTGAGGTGAAATTCACAAAACTCCTGTTTGTAAATCTGTGAGCTACGAATACGTACCCCATATTGCACTTGCACCCCACCCCGCGCCATTGAACATCTGGCAATCTTTACGAAGTCGGGGTGGCAACCCCATCGTCCTTCTTATTTTTCCAGGCCGAGGCGTCCAAGGAATGCGGGGCGAAGGCCGTGGTTCGACGACGGAGGACGCCACGTGATGGCCCGAAGGGGGGACGTTGGGCGGGAACGTCCAATATGGGTAAGTATTCGTAGCTCACAGGATTCACAAACCAGGGCGTTTTGTGGAATGAAATCTATTTCGCTTACTCAACTTACCCCATATTGCACTTTGCCACAAGACTAGGCACAGGGGCACAGGAGGCGGGGGACCGTGCCGTTCACGATGGTGTTGACTAGGCGTAGACAAAGTCGTTTGTAACACAGCCCTGGCGAAGGAGGAAATATCAGCGAGACTGTATTGGTGAGGGTAAAGGGGAGACGAACGTTGTGGGAGTCTTCCACGCTGTCGCCCGCATGATGTCCTCTAACAGGGACCCAGTGATGAAACCATGCTAGGAAGTAGCAAGACTTCAGCACATCATGAGCCCCGAGCAACTCGCTCAGAGATATGTGGCCTTATGAGGTCCTTAATCCACGTGATAAGGTGTCCTGCGACGATGGCGTGAAAGGGTTGTTGTGGTAGGAGAAAAAGTTGATCGTGTTGTCGAATACGCTTGGTCTTTTCCAAGTACCATCGCAGGGCCCGAAAACCGGGCACAGCGTTGTCTTCCTCCACTGTGGACAAAGTTCCCTATAGTAGGCAGGTAGATGTCCTGGGGCGCGTGAACGAAATGCGTCTGGGTCTTCGCCAGAGGAAGGGTCTGGAAGCAGAAGGATTCCGTCACGGTCTGGCGTGGAACATTGTTCGTTGTTAAGCATGGAAGGCAGCTTCTACGGCGTGCCGAGACTGCCGCGACGAGAAATACTGTTTTGTGAGTCAACTTGGACGAGGTGGCTCCTGAATGCATTGGATCGTTTAAGGCGCTCTCGCTAGGACCCGGAGGACGTCCGTGAGGGGACCACGAAGGGGGGAGACGTTTCGACGGAGGTTAGTGTGAAACATCCCCGGCAGGACTTTGGCGTATGGTGGTTGTTTTTGGGAGCAGACTGAGAGCCATAAGCGAAACCGCGATGGTCGGCGGCAATGGCGGATCTATTAAGACGAATGGCGATAAAGGTTTGACTTGCGTGAAGAGCTTCCAAACAGAAGAAAGGACGAACAATCGCTCACTGACGCTTCCCAGGGGCAGATTCAATGGCGCGGGGTGGTGGTGCAAAGTGCAATATGGGGTTAAGTTGAGTAAGCGAAATAGAGTATATTGGTGCAAGGTAGCATTTCAAAGCCAATCCGTGTCGAGACGAGTGGTGATAAAATGGTAGAGTGATATCACATATCAATGTTGATATAGCTAAAGCGCATGTTAGGGTATCTTGTATTTACCTGATAGAGACCTAGCAGCAACACAGATCAGTGTAACATGCTCACAGCTATGTAGTGTACTGTAGTCCTCCACTGGCCCCAGACGACGTAGAGGCTACACTTATCAATGTTGACAGACCTGAAGAGAATAATGTGTATTTAGTATAACCATGTTTCTTTTGGACACATTCGTCCAAGGCATCATGCAATAATGAGAAAAGCTTTATAGAAAGCTAACAGGGCGACAATGTCTACGCATAGTCTAGTACACTAGAGATTGAATTAGAAAGAATGAACAGACACAAGACCGCTGTTGACAATGTAATGTGATGATGTCACAATAGAGCTAACTACCGGAGCACAGTCAAGGGCCTTTTCCGAGTAATGAAGTTTAAATTGTAAACACAGGCCTATATCTTTCATGAGTCTGAAGTAACCAACCAAGAGAGCTAAAAGGCTTAGTGATTCCTTGACTCTTTCTGACAACCTATTAGTCGACCAGGGCAAAGTGAGATTACGGGCAACTAACATCTGACAATTTCCCATTTTGCCAACATAGGGTTCCCTATACTCTTGATCAGAAAGCTTCACACTACCACTTTCAAGGTTCTCTCAGACTTCGACCCCTAGTGACCTCAGATGACCCTCTACACTGACCTGAAAACAATAGGTTCATGTATCATCATGGGTACACACATACAAGTAATAAGCTTCATTCCATCCAGGTGATTTCGAGTTATTGTGTTCACAACCGACACTGGGGCCAAAATTTAGACTTTTCCCAACCACAAATTTTCCTTTTTTGACTAAAATTAACCCCAACCAAAAACCACAGGTTCCTGTACTCCCCTAATAAAGCCTAACACCGAATTTCAACCTGATCGAGTAACCATTCTGGACTCTTGTGTTTACAAGTTTTCAGACTTTGACCTCAGATGACCTCTGACCTACCCAAAACAATAGGTTCATGTACGTATCATGGGTAACACACAATATCAATTATGATCTTCATCCCTCCAGGCCGGGGTCGAGTTATCATGTTTTTACAAGCCAAATTGGCCAAAATCTTGACTTTTCTCAAATTTCCAGATTTTTGACCAAATTCACGACACCCCACCCCCGACCTATACCACAACATAGGGTTCCTGTGCTCCCACCAGAAACACATCAAATATCAACCTAATCAGACCAACCTTCTGTACGTATCCTGTTTACAGAGTTTTCAGAACTTTGACCTCTGTGACCTCCAGATATTCTCTGACCTGACCCCAAAACAATAGGGTTCATGTAATCATCATGGGTAACACACATACCAAGTATAAGCTTCATCCATCCGGTGAGTGGCGAGTTATGTTGTTCACAAGCCGAGCTGGGCAAAATTTGAATTTCACAAATTTTCCAGTATTTATCAAAATTCACCCCGATTAAAAAACCACAGCGGTCCTGTACTCCCCATAATAAAGCAATACCGAATGTCAACCTGATCGGAGTAAACCCATTCGTTTATGGCATTCTGTGTTTACAAGTTTTTCAGACTTTGACCTCAGATGACCTCTGACCTGACCCCAAAACAATAGGGTTCATGTACTCATCATGTTGAACACACATACCAAGTATGAGCTTCATCCATCCAGGCGGGGTAGTGTTATCATGTTTACAAGCCAAAATGGCCAAAATATTGACTTTTCTCAAAAATTTCCAGTTTTGACCAAAATTCACCCCCGACATACACTAAAAACAACAACTAGGGTCCTGTGGCTCACCATAAGAAACCTACACATCAAATATCAACCTAATCAGACCAACCATTCTGGACTTATCGTGTTTACAAGTTTTTCAGACTTTGACCTCTGGTGACCTCAGATGACCTCTGACATGACCCCAAAACAATAGGGTTCATGTACTCATCATGTTGAACACACATACCAAGTATGAGCTTCATCCATCAGGTGGGGTCGAGTTATCGTGTTTACAAGCCAAAATGGCCAAAATATTGACTTTTCACAATTTTTTTTATTTTGACCAAAATTCACCCCCGACCTATACCAAAAACAATAGGGTTCCGTACTCCCCATAAGAAAAGCTACATACCAAATTTCAATCCGATCAGACCAACCATTCTGGACTTATCGTGTTTACAAGTTTTTCAGACTTTGACCTCTGGTGACCTCAGATGACCTCTGACATGACCCCAAAACAATGGGGATCATTTACCCATCATGAGGAACACACATAGTCAAATTAACTGCCAATCTTTAGCTTCATCCATCCAGGTGGGGTCGAGTTATCGTGTTTACAAGCCAAACTTGGCCAAAATATTGACTTTTCACATATTTTCTACTTTTTACCAAAATTCACCCCCGACCTATACCAAAAACAATAGGGTTCCGTACTCCCCATAAGAAAAGCTACATACCAAATTTCAATCCGATCAGACCAACCATTCTGGACTTATCGTGTTTACAAGTTTTTCAGACTTTGACCTCAGATGACCTCTGACCTGACCCCAAAACAATAGGGTTCATGTACTCATCATGTTGAACACACATACCAAGTATGAGCTTCATCCATCCAGGTGGGGTCGAGTTATCGTGTTTACAAGCCAAACTTGGCCAAAATATTGACTTTTCACAATTTTTTTTTATTTTGACCAAAATTTCCACCCCCCCGCCTATACCAAACCAATAGGGTTCCCGTACTCCCCATAAGAAAAGCTACATACCAAATTTCCACCTAATCAGACCAACCATTCTGGACTTATCGTGTTTACAAGTTTTTCAGACTTTGACCTCAGATGACCTCTGACCTGACCCCAAAACAATAGGGTTCATGTACTCATCATTAGGAACACACATACCAAGTATGAGCTTCATCCATCAGGTGGGGTCGAGTTATCGTGTTTACAAGCCAAACTTGGCCAAAATATTGACTTTTCACAATTTTTTTTATTTTGACCAAAATTCACCCCCGACCTATACCAAAAACAATAGGGTTCCGTACTCCCCATAAGAAAAGCTACATACCAAATTTCAATCCGATCAGACCAACCATTCTGGACTTATCGTGTTTACAAGTTTTTCAGACTTTGACCTCAGATGACCTCTGACATGACCCCAAAACAATAGGGTTCATGTAATCATCATTAGGAACACACATACCAAGTATGAGCTTCATCCATCAGGTGGGGTCGAGTTATCGTGTTTACAAGCCAAAATGGCCAAAATATTGACTTTTCACAATTTTTTTTATTTTGACCAAAATTCACCCCCGACCTATACCAAAACAATAGGTTCCCGTACTCCCCATAAGAAAAGCTACATACCAAATTTCAATCCGATTTCAGGCCAACCATTCTGGACTTTCTGTCTACAAGGTTTTCAGACATTTGACCCTCTGGTTACCTCAGACATGAGCCCAGAACAATAAGGTTAGTAGCTCACATAGGAACACACATACCAAGTATTGAGCTTCATCATCCGCGGGGGGTCAAGTTCCTATCGTGTTTACCAGCTTAAAATTGGGCCGACAAATATTGACACTTTCAAATTTTCTACTTTTACCAAAATTCACCCCAACCTTATATCCAAAAACAAAAGGGTTCCTGCTCTCCTCACAGAAGAAAAAGCTAACACCAACTTTCAACCCATCAGACGCTACCATTCTGGATTATCGGGTTACCAGTTTTTTCGGACTTAGACATCTGGTGATCTCAGATGACCTTGACCTGACCCCAAAACAATAGGGTTTGTACTCATAATGGGAGAAGTCACATACCAAGTATAAGCTAATCCATCCAGGTGGGTTGAAGTTATCGTGTTTACCAGCTTAGATTGGCCGGAAATATTGAACTTTCAATATTTTCTACTTTTTACCAAAATTCACCCCCAACCTATACCCAAAAAACAAAGGGTTCCTGTACTTCCGCATAAGAATAGCACACACCAAATTTCAACCCCACATAATCAGACCTACCATTCTGCGACTTATCGGGTTTACCAGTTTTTTTTTCGGACTTTTTAGAACTATGGTGAGCTCAGATGACCTCGACAATGACCCCAAACACAATAGGGTTTCTGTAACTCATCATGGGGAACACACCCCCACCATTTTTTTTTGTTTTTTTTTTACCAAGATAAGCCTCATCATCAGGTGGGGTCGATGTTATCGTGTTTACAAGTGGGCCGTCACATGCTACACACAGAAGCACTGGCATGACGGCATAGAATCCTTTGAACTGCGTCAAGGAGGACATCAAAAACATGAGAACGATGCTTGAAAGAGTGTCAAATTTTACCTAGTGTTTGAAGGACATATAAGCATCATGGAATGGCGTTTATGATTTCTCAGAATGGCGTTAGCATGTCTAGCAGCTTGGGTGGACATATTCTTTAGCCTATCATTGCAGACAACATGCTTAGACATTCCTAATTGAACAGCTGTGGCATTTCCATGAAACATTTATTTTTCTTCTAAGTAGGTCACTTTTATATAACTGTTCTCATAGACATCATTCCCCATAATCTACGGAGGAAGGAGGGGGGGGGGGTAATGAATACTGTCCAAATTTTGTCAGTGTTGAAACGGGAGTTGAAGGACAAGTTCCAGCCAAGAATATGTTCAAATGCAAATGATTGTGCATTGAAAATATGCAAATGCAAACTGGTTAAATGTCATAGCATGTTCGGTGATTGAAGTTACAAATTTTTAAAGTCATCATTTATCACTGCGGTTGGTGGTTTTGCAAATTGGCAACATTTGATGACATCGTATCTACCAATTTTTGAGAGAAGATCAAGAAATATGTTTTAATTCTCCCTTAAATTAGTAGATAGGACATCATAAAAAGCGTTGCCAGTTTGCCAAAATCACAAATTATATGAAATTTGAGGAAGCCATATCTCCCCAACCAACATGCTATAACCTGGATCAAAGTGATATCTGAATGATTTTTTATTCTCTTTAACATTATAACACCAAGAGGAGTATCAATTTGTCTGGAATTTTCCTTTAAGTCAATTGGAGTAGTATGAAATGTGTGAATCGTTGTGAATTGCTGAAGGTGCAGTCAGGAATGAGAATATCAATAATCACAATAGCAGTTTGTGTATTGCCTTGTGGTAGGTAGGGAAGTAGGATGTTGGTGCGGTGAGTTGGAGTGTCTCCCATTGCACATTTTTTTCGACTCGGTCAGCGGCAAATGAGACCTTGCTCGATACCATGTATGGTGACATTCATCGGAGGTCTTTGCCTCGGCTGGACCTGGCTCTCGTCACATCAATGGGGTCAAATTTGTCACAACTTTCGAGGAGCAACCTGGGTCACTTCTTTTCTACTTTGCTTGTTGTGTTGTTGTTGTGTGTGTCTGCTGTTCAGAAGCATCGTGCAGATTATTTCTAAGGTTGTGTGAGGTGGTGTGGCTATGGTAGGCCATGGTATGATGAGGGACTTACTTCATTGGTGAGAGGAGATAGATGTAAGAGTGATGACAGCGATGGACCCTGACACGGGAGCCGCTCAGAGTGTTTGAAGACTGCCAAAGAGAAAATAGGCGAGACATATAATTCTGAGAGGAGAACCACATGTTTTTTTCTTGCTTTTAAATGAATACAGGAGTTATGTCCAATAGCACAAATAGTTCGCTCAGTGGCTAAACCATCGCTAATATCATGTAGTTAGTTCACAGGTTTACAGTGGCCTTGAGATGTAAAACAGCACCACTCTTATCACAGTTCAGCATGCTTTAGTCCTTCTCTCTCTCCGGAACAGTCTTGCAGACCATGTAAGAAAATGCAACCCGAGTTGAGCGAATGACACCTTCAAGCTTGCCCTCAAAGCACATATACCTTTTCATTGTTGTGAAGTAATTGTCTATTTGTCGACCTGGTATGTTGTCAGCACACTGGGACGAGGGGGGGGGGTTGAGAATAAACAGGACCAATCAGTGGAGAAGGTCTGCCGAATCACTGATAGAAGATCGCAGCCAGTGGGAGTGAGGCATTAGTGTTGCCAGCAGGGCAGGTAGATCGGTAAGTAATGTGTAACGACACATTAACAAATGAGTGTTATGCAATGTCTTTTATGTAATGTTTTTTGGAACTTATTCCATTTAATGACAGAACACAGCAGCGCATTCTTCCACCTAGCCATTTGGTGTCTAATGTTCCAATTACCTTTGCCAGGTCGTTTGCAGACTTGGGAGATGAAGATTAGTTTATGGCTGTAAGGGGAGAAGCAAGAAAGTTAAAATCCAGTGAGGATAAACAGTTTGTCTAAGCATATATAGCATATCAATTGGGGGGGTGCACATAACAAATTCCCAATACACATGAATGTACATTCAGCTACCGATACAAATGAGTCTCTTCAACTTTAATCTTAGCTCCACATTCCCACTGGACAAAATTACACTATGAGGGTGGAAATAGACATGAATCCCCCTCCACCCCACCTTAGGGGTAGAAGGTCCCCCCTCCACCCCACCTTAGGGGTAGAAGGTCCCCCCTCCACCCCACCTTAGGGGTAGAAGGTCCCCCCTCCACCCCCCTTAGGGGTAGAAGGTTCCCCCTCCACCCCACCTTAGAGGTAGAAGGTTCCCCCTCCACCCCACCTTAGAGGTAGAAGGTTCCCCCTCCACCCCACCTTAGGGGTAGAAGGTCCCCCTCCCCCCACCTTAGGGGTAGAAGGTTCCCCCTCCACCCCACCTTAGGGGTGTAAGGTCCCCCCTCCACCCCACCTAGGGGTAGAAGGTTCCCCCTCCACCCCACCTTAGGGGTAGAAGGTCCCCCCCTCCACCCCACTTTAGGGGTAGAAGGTCTCCCCTCCACCCCACTTTAGGGGTAGAAGGTCCCCCTCCCCCCACCTTAGGGGTAGAAGGTCCCCCTCCACCCCACTTTAGGGGTAGAAGGTCCCCCCTCCACCCCACCTAGGGGTAGAAGGTCCCCCCTCCACCCCACTTTAGGGGTAGAAGGTCCCCCCTCCACCCCACCTTAGGGGTAGAAGGTTCCCCCTCCACCCCACTTTAGGGGTAGAAGGTCCCCCCTCCACCCCACTTTAGGGGTAGAAGTCCCCCCTCCACCCCACCTTAGGGGTAGAAGGTCCCCCCTCCACCCCACTTTAGGGGTAGAAGGTCCCCCGCCACCCCACCTTAGGGGTAGAAGGTCCCCCCTCCACCCCACCTTAGGGGTAGAAGGTTCCCCCTCCACCCCACCTTAGGGTGGATGGCAACAGCCTTTCAGTCATTGAAATGTATCCCTGAAGTTATAGTGATTTTAACAACAATCTTTGGTACCTGCATTCTGCAGTCTCTGCCGAATCAACAAAGTATTCAAAGCTATTTACTGATGTTGTTACTGATACTGCAACATCTGAATCAGATTATACTAAATATCCCTAATTAACATGTTAGTAAAGGATTCATTGATCATGTTTTGTATTCTTGTAAAACACTCCCCCTCCCCTCTCCCCCTCCCCTCTCCCCCATCAGTAACACAGTACCAACTATTTTCCATTTTTTTTTCATAATTTTTTCTGTGACCAATTAATACAGGAGCAGTATCAGTGATGTTGGTAGGTCATTGAGACCCATGGTGAAGAGCAAACGTATTTACATTCACTGCGTGACTGACAATACTTTAGCATGCATGTTTTCAGCATGCAAGATAGTCCTGTCCATGGCCCATTGTTGCGAAATATCCCCCCCCCCCCCACCCCCATTTATCCAAATGTTTCTACAGTCACGAAGACCCTAGTGTAGAGTGCAAAACTAGCACATACAAAAGTGACACATATATGTAAAAGGCCCATTGTACCAAAATGAATTGCAGCAGAGAGAGACATCCAAAACACCAAACAATGAAAAGAAACTACTCCAACCCCACCTCCTTCTCCATGTAATGTAATCAGAGCTAACTTGTTTGATTGTTTGGTCATCAGAGGCAACTGAAATTCCTCAAAAACCTTCAGTTCGATTTCCACTGTGCTACTTCTAGGACACCAAAATCATGGTTGGTAGAGAGTGCAGGTGAGCTTTGATTTTAGGGCATGAACTCTTACTTGAATGGATACGATGACCAGGATAAGCCAGCAAATAATATGTTTGCCGAGCCTCCCAGAAAAACAAAAAAATGATGATGTGAAAGGAGTGAGAGTAAGAGTAAAGGGAAATTTCCTAATTACACAAAATCAAGCGCTCCAAAATGATTGACAAGCAACATTTATACCAACTACAGAACAGCCACATAAGTTCATTAGCTTATATTAAAATAGGTACAAATGGATAGAAACCTCCTGGGTGCTTTAGATCCATTGGAAGCAATCTTCCCTCTCCTCCCAGTATCTGCATCACCGCCTGTGGGAGAGGAAATTACTAGATAGATGAGGATGACGGGGGCATGTGGAAACATGTAAGGTGTTCAATCTAATACTGTATCCAATTACTGAGTTGAGGAATATCTTACCCGTTGGCACACTGAATTGCACCAATCTATGGGGTGTCCAAAAAAACAATGCTCAAGGGACACCATTCCCAGGGACAACATTCTACCAGCCAGAAACTCAGTGGTGCTGCTCTCAATTCTCCTCAGATTCTCATACACCTGAATTAATTTTGCATTCTGTTCATTTTCTTTAGTTCTGAAATTTGAGCGTCCCTCATCATGTCGTAAGCCTCATCACCATCACTGTATATACACTTGTTTTCAGGGTTTTAAAGAGCTCAAAATCAGTGGTGATGTGAAGCGGATAAGTAAAAATCAAAAGAATACATTACTATGAATACCTCCTCTCACCATGCTTTGCTAATTTATAGGAGTGGAAGCTAAGCAATGAATGATAATATATATGGCCCTCAGTAACCAACAGCAAGTTTATTTTAGTGTGATGATACATACCATCAGTGGTGGAATTAGTAACAACATTCAGTCTTGTTTTTATAGGTCAGACAACATGTTATTCTGTAAATGTGGGTATGACATAACATTAGCACTATGCATATCTCAATTTAATATTATGTTTAATGTATGTGTGTATATTCCTATGAGATGCTACTCAGACGAGTGTCTTCTTGAAGACCAAAGAGACAGGTAAACTTGATTTGACAAAAGTCCTTGAATTGTTGGCCGGATAGTGACTATCCAACTTTTCACACAACCAAAGTAGCTTGAAGTGTTCTGGTTGGGATGGATTTAACAATGCAGTGACCACTCATGTGTTAAAGATATGCCAGGTCCTGGTTGCTAAAATGCTAAACTAGCATACCGCAAATGCGTGGATGAAGTTAGAGGGTTTTGAAAGGGTATGTATGGAGGGTCTTATGATACAAGAGAAAGCAAACTTAAAAGGACAGCTGCAGGATGATTTTTACAGGGGCTAATTTAATAGCTGGATAAAAACTGAATGCGTTCAGTCCAAATCGGAAGTTAATAGGACTTTCCGTTACGGAGTTATAGTCATTTGAAGTTTGTGTATTGTGAAGCATGTGTATTGCACAAGATCAAATGCATCCCATCATGCAATAATATATTATGTCATTCTGCACAGCCTGCAAACATTCTTTGTTTTCTATTGAAATCAAACAATAATTTCACTTCGAAAGCATTTAGTCTATGGGAGAGGATTGCTGTAGTGGATTGGTAGGTGTTCATGGTACTTTGGTGAGAGAAAGACAACAGAACTTCTGCTAAATGTTATCTTATTCAACAAAATGAAACAATCAATAAAAATGTTTACACTTGGTGTTGTCAATGTATGACTCTTCCATGTAGAATGTTATGTTATGCGATATCATGCAATACACATGCAAGTCAATTCTTCAATTCCTGAAGGTTTATAAGGCTGCAACCAAAACCCATCTGAACAGGGGGTTTAGACCAATAGGATCAGATTTCTTCCTCTTTGATACACAATCAGTTCAATAAAATATTTTGAGAGCAATGAGAAGGCTGAAGCCTAGTTAATGCAGGAGTCATTTGAAAACAAACAAGGCGATCGCCCCAAATGTCTCGCCTGGTTGCGCCATCAGTGGGTTCTTCTATCAGACAACACGCAAACATTTTGAGGCATTCCATGTGTTGCTTTGAGATTTTGGTATTAGCATTTAAACAAAACAGTAGCTAATCAGTGACCGATTTCAAATTCATAAGGACTGATTATTGACCATGTCTACCAAAGGAGTATTAAGTTTTATGGAAATGTGACTAAAATTGCTTAAATTATGCAAATTGACACAATATATACTTGATTTCCAGTGACCCATTTTCTAATTTGAAATAACTCAAGAGCAATAATGGACTGCACTTGATGTTTCATGGGAAATTCCAAGAATTGGAATTGCTCGAATGAAGCAAATTAAACACATCAAATAACCCCCAGTGACTCAAATCTATGTTGAAGTCATTTGGCAATTGGGATTTAAAGGCAAACCATACCAAAAATCGAGACAAAAATACTCACCCGTGGTTGGCCAGTGGAGTCTCTGTCCTGACATAATGCAGGCTGCAATGCCAAATGGTGAGGGGACAAGGCTGGCTCGGATCCAGTCCTCGAACAATCGAAAGGAGAATGCTTGTGTGATCTGACAAAGGACGAAGCAAGTAAAGTCAATGGCAGACTGTGTCAGTTTTTTTTTGGTTTCTAGTCGCCCCATGTTCCTTCTCTCGACGAGTCACCAGTTTCTAACAATAGACCAGTTCCAGTTTGTCAATGCGCAGGCTCACATACCCCTGAGGAGTTAGTCTAGTCGGTATGAACGAGATTTCTACTGAAGCAATATTATGACTTGTATATTCAAAACTGCTATAACTTTTTCAGAAAGGAATCCAATACAAACCATTTTTCACTATGTTATTTAACTGGAGTGTGTGGGATAATTGCCAAGTTATGTCTTTGCAGGATGAGTTTCATAAGGCAAGTTTTCAAAGATTTTTTTTTCAGGCACTATTCACACAGTGGATGTCTGCAAGTACTGAATTGACCTTTGACACCATATAATCATCATGACACTATCATGAAATGGTGAATAGGCCTATTACCAAATGGACAAGACTCAAAATTATTATTTTCTGTTCACATCCTTTCATCCATAAGATAGTTGACCTGAAATGCTTATTCATGCATGATTTATTCGAGGTAATTATTAACAACCCTCATTTGGGGTCCAGTAGATTGAATGAAACAACCTCCACTTTTCCATATGCGATCATGACTTGTGTGTGCCCCCCCCCCCCAAAAAAAAAAAATGTGTTAAAAGTTGTGATCCCAAGAAACAAAAGTCTAATGAATGTGTCATGAAAAGATTCATGGCATAATTCATTCTAAGCTCTCAATAAGTGAGCAAAATGAGAAGAAGTTCAGGAGTCTCCTGTCACTTCAGTTTTTGTACCTGCTGTTAGTTAGCACCACAATATATGGGTCTGAGCAAATTCTGTAACTTTAAGCCCACAGAGGGATACATTTTCACCAGGAAGAACATGTACAACATACTATGGACCTATTCTAGGCAACTCTACAGGAGTGGGAATCCAGAGGGTTTGTCAATATGGGGGTGGGAGGTAAAAAGTATGAGTGATAGCCATACAGGGGCAACTTTTTACACTCGCTTTTGAAAAGAGAAGCAGAATTGTGCTAATGCAGCAATTTGTTTAAATATTGATTTGCTCATCTTTCCCCTAATTGTTTTTTTTTTTTTTTGTTTTTGTTAGTGATGTCAATGAGGGGGGGGGGAATGGGTAGGGGGAGGAGGGGGGGTGTCCATAGTGTAATGTAGTGCTCACCTTTGAGAATTCCACTTCTGGCTTGGACCTGCTGTAATTGTGCAATGTCAATAAGAGGGCCGGACATTCCTGAACAGATGAAGACATGGAATGTCGTGTTAAGTCCTCATAAGGATATGCTAATATGCTCTAATTTTTTCAAGTGTAGGGTCTGTGAATCTTTCCTTAGGCACAGCAAGGTAACAGAAGGACATCAAAAACCCCATCCTCAGGACAATGTTGAAGTTCTAGCAAATTGTTCTGTTGGAATTATGCCGTGGACCTTAGAAATTTGGGGGAACTATGACGTTCACAGGGGAATGCGTGCAAAGGCCGCCCATCGACCCCAAAACAACAATCCTGCGATTCGCGCCTTGCTAACAAAATACTGGAGATTGCCCATTCAGCATGGAATGAATGAGTCAGTTTGTCATAAATAATCTCTAGGTTTCTAATCAGATCCCATCCATAGGTTGGTTTAACAAGTTTTTTCAGAATGCATGTTTACATGGCCGACTGTACCTTAGGCGCACTCAGATCGGCAGAAATTGGTCTGGTTGTTGCATGGCCATAATGTAATCTTAAGCAGTACCAAAAGTCAAAATCAAACCTCAAAAAATTGCCATTGCGTTGGAATGTGACAAAGGTTTTTAATAACCTAATTTTTTTTCCATTCCAACTGCTTGTAATACAGCAGAATTTTACATTGACTTCCAGAAAATCAGAAGTTTATAGCTTGTTGTATAGAATATTGCATAATTGACATTGACCACCAACAGAATATAAGTTCATAGCTTGTAGTCTAGCATAACCAGAGGATGTGCCCACGCCGGGGCGGCACCGGGCCGGTGGTGCCCATCACTCCAGCATTTACCCACCGGGACTCTTACATTAGAGCCCATTTACCGCCGTCACTCCTTCCCTTGTTTTCTATTACCATTACAACAATACCGTACTGTTCCAGTCTCCCCCTTATCCTTCAAATCAATTATATTAACCCGGCACTCCGAATTGTTCCTGGGCACACCTCTTGCATAATTGACATTGACCACCAACAGAATATAAGTTCAAAGCTTGTTAGTATACATAATGTGTGACATTGAACCACCAACAAATTAAAAGTTCCATCATAGTTTGGTAGTATGCAATAACTGACTTGGACTAGCTGACAGATCACAATTTTGGTTGCTTACAATATAGCACATATTTGATGTTCACTAGCAAGGATCATACATTATGTTGTAACATTGCCTCTCTGTCCTTATCAAAGGCAATCCTTCATAACAACCTAGCGCAGTAACTGCCTTCCTTTCCTTCCTTCATAGATAGAGATCTGTAGCTGAACTTGAGAAGGCATCTGTGAAGTTTAGTACAAAGGAAGTCATATAGGGGGATATATTTCTAGATGTTCATCTGTTCAGAGGTGATGGAGATTAGCCCTCTTTGCCAAATTGTCCTCATGCTACAACCATCCTCTTCTCTGGTGAACTTGGGAGTGACCCTTGCTCAGTCAGTCACATTGACATTCCCTTAGAGATGTTCATACGACTGAGCGTGTGACAGTCATAGATCAACTGGAAATCAACGTCTCTGCAGTGTTGCCAAACTCAGCAATGTAAGACCCCTAGAAATCAGTTATAAACTATGAAGGCACAGTTGAGGCTGAGTTATAACGAGGGGGGGAGAAACCCAAATCACCTTGAAACAAAAGTTCCCCTCGAACCAACTAACATATACACTGTGCAGACACAAAATCGATACCAGAAATGAATGATCATATCTCGAGCTCTCCTGTCATCTGCGATCACGTTGAACGGACAAATAAACAAACAAACTTCACTTAGACTCAGGCAGATCTTTCACTGCTCTCTGAATCCCTTGTACTCTTTAAACGTCCAACTGGCAATGTTCTTTCTCTTAGGTCTGCCCGAAGAGGAAATGATTCTCTGATCACATCACTGATGCACTTAGTTCATTTTTTCCTTCTTTGTGAACACATAGGAAGCTACTTTGTATTCATTTTTATGCAATACAAGGCTGATCGCTATTCCAGTATGTCTACTTAGGAGCTACCGTTTTGTAGAAATTTTACTAAAATGTTGACTGGGATATGCAAAATTAGACACATATTCAACTTCCATGACCCATTTTCTCACTTTAAAAAATATCCAAGGCCCGATAGTGGGGTCACACTAAAGTTTCATGGGAATCCAACCAACTTGCCACTTTACATGAATCAAGCAATTTAATACACACTGCATAACCCTCCCAGCGCTCTCCAGTCATGGTAACTTTTTTTGGGTCTAAAGGTAGACCATATACCCAATCACGCTTCCTTAAAATTGAACAACTTGAAATTTGGAATGATCAAAATGACACCCTGAGGACCTCCACTGACATCCATTCTATGTATGTTGGAGAGTCAAGGTAAGCCATAACGTACCAATTTCATGAAATCTGGCAAACTTTGAATTAAACACATAAATTATACAAATTAGACATGTTGAATGACCTCCAGTGACCCTGAATCCATGATAGGAAATTTTGGAATCAAGGGAAAACCATACCCACCGGTCTCACGGAAATCCTAGCCAACTTCAAGGTTTCACATAAATTATGCAAATTAGATACATTGACTGACCTCCATTGACCGTGAATCTTTGTTAAAAAGTTTTGGGACTGAAGGTAGAGCATATTCATCAAGTTTCGTGAAAATCAGACAACCTTTTTGAATACCGTATGCAATTGGATAAACCTATTAGCATATTTTACGGTCATCTGTTATCTTGCTAAGGAGCCGGAACAATAACTTACATTAAATAGGATCATGACCCTACTAATTAGTGACTTTGGTGCCCAAATCATAATCAGATGCGTTCACCCAACCCCGATACTCATACCAAATTTCATTCAAATCATCTTACCGTTCAGATGAAATCCTGCTAACGAGGAAGTGGGACACCACCAAAACACACACGAACACACACAAACACAACAAGAGATCGCGGAAGTCTCGGGCCTGAACTCTGTTCAGACGAGACCACAAAAATTAACTATTATGCTTTACTTAACATCAAGGGCGATCATAGTCCCCCCCCCCAATCAATCATGACATGCACTCACCAGATTCTGCCAGTAGTGTTAGCACATCGCTGAGATGGGATGAATGAATGCCATGTATGTCGACTCATCAAGACCCTGGAAGATGAAAACAGTAACAAAGTAATAGGAGACTCAAATCTGTATATCACCACTCTGGGAAACCCAGTACACTACCAAGTTTAGAGTCAACAAATGAGTATCGCTACACACTTCCCTATTGAAGCTCCATTCAGCCTTTGCAATATTCAAGGACATGAGCATCGATATTGAAAAATGAATGCCATCGTTGATACCTCATCTACAAGAAGAACTTCAGTCAAAATTACAGCACCCAAATCATTTCTATTTTGGAGAATATGGTGAACAGTTCGCCAATGTCCAAAGAAGCCTGCTGGCTGTAAAGAATATATTCGTTTCGCCACAGGGACCCTTCCACGAAATAACAAATTTTCCCCTAATTCTATTGTTTCAACAGATTTTTTTTTTTCCAATTGTAGTTTTTATATCATTTGATTCAATAGATTAGTACTACAGTATGAGTAGCTTCGTGGCTGGAAAGGAGGACATGAAAGAAAGGCTGAATGGAACTTTAAATGGAACATTTTGCCCTGATTTTGAACAGATACAGTGAGGACTCTTTAGAGTGAGATGAATAACAATGAATAAATAAAACGGAATGGTTGTGTGGTGGCGCACCAGTGAGCAGTTCAGGGGTATCAACTAAATCTTCCCCATGGCATTATCATTTCTCATTTTTCAAACTGTGACCACTCTTGAAAATCTGATCAATTCATATACCGAGTTGATAAGGGATGGGGTATCTGTAAAGTTCTGTGCTGGTAGGATGTGATCTTTTCGTCAGAGGAGTAAGTTTCAAGAGAATGTCCGCACACTACTCGAGCAACCTCAGACGGCCCAAGTACCTCTGACTTTTGACACAATATCATTAGCACATAAATTACTATGACCATGAACAGGCAAGTCAGTGAATTTGAGAAAAGTGCCAGCAGCCTAACAGTCACTCAGTCCCCAAACTAAACCATGACAGGTGAACCTAGCACCATTCTTCTTTGTGAGGCGCTTGCTGAGCAGAAAATCGAAACCAAGGGTACAGGCTTTAATACTGCACTTTTTGCCAGCTACGAATCCTCCACCAGGTGCAAAGAACATTGTCCTCGGGGGTTAGGGTTATAGGCTTTTGGGTCGCAACATGCAAAACAAGGGGTTTCATGTCGCAACATGACGATACAAGGGCTTTGTGTCGCAACATCATTATCCAGGGGTTTTATGGTGCACATGTGATACTGAGTTTTGTGTCACAACACCATGATACAAGGGATTCATGTTGCAAAATCATGATACAAGGGATTCATGTTGCAAAATCATGATACAAGGGATTCATGTTGCAAAATCATGATACAAGGGCTCTATGTTTCTAAATTACTGGCTGAGGAGTGGCAGAGTGGCATCAGTGGCATTGGCAAGCAAACATCCGGGTCCAAGTTCCAGAAATTACCAAATGGTTTTTCCCTTAGATGGCTGCCCATGCAGTAGATTGTATTTCCAACCTAATTTTCGGCACTTCCCGTAATAATAGGCCCTAAGCTTTTTCAGTCTGAGCCCCAAATGAGCACTTCACAATCTTAGGCATATCGCCAGAAAAATCGGTACCACAGGCCTGATTTGGCCCATGTCTGTAGGTTGCTCATGCTTGAGCTAGGGTGTATGAATTCAACTAACCTTAGATGGAGAGGCGGAGGATGGTGATGATGCCCTGCCATCCAGGTCTGGGGACCTGGGCCTCAGAGGCCTCATGCCTGAGCTAGGGAGTATGAATTCAACTAACCTTAGATGGAGAGGCGGAGGATGGTGATGATGCCCTGCCATCCAGGTCTGGGGACCTGGGCCTCAGAGGCCTCATGCCTGAGCTAGGGAGTATGAATTCAACTAACCTGAGATGGAGAGGCTGAGGATGGTGATGATGCCTGCCATCCAGGTCTGGGGACCTGGGCCTCAGAGGCCTCATGCCTGAGCTAGGGAGTATGAATTCAACTAACCTTAGATGGAGAGTGAAGGACGGTGAGGATGCCCTGCCATCCAGGTCTGGGGACCTGGGCCTCAGAGGCCATCTGCAAAAAATTCTGTCAAGGAATTATTGCAAATCATGCTATACAAGTATATTATGACTTATCATGGTCATAACTTGCCATCGTTAAATGCATTGTGATGCTGTTTGGTGTACATGCGATAATTATGGAGTGCTTAAAGCAAAACTGCAGGATGATTTATGATGGGGCTAATATAATAGCTGGATGAGAACTGAATGCGTCAGTCCAAACCAGAAGTTTGTATGACTTTCCATTACGGAGTTATAGTCCTTTGAAGTTTTTGTATGTGAAGCATGTGTATTGCACAGATCGAAAGGCATCCTATCATGCAATAATAAATGATGTCATACTGGCACAACCCTGCAAACATTCTGTGTTGTCTATTGAAATTCAAACATTAATTTCATTTTCGGACGCATCGTGTCTATGGAGAGGACTGCTGTAGTGGGTTGGTAGGTGTTGATGGGTACTTTGGTGAGAGAAAGACAACATAACTCTTGCTAAATGTTGACTCATTCACAAAATGAACAAGAAATACATAACATTATTTCCTGTGTTGTCCATGTGTGACGTCATGCATTATCGCAAAATTGGGATTCTCCCAAATTTCTTTGCTTAATGGCTCAAACTTTGAGGCTATTAATTCTACATAGGAACATCGTATTGAAATGGGGTTTGGACTATAGATTTAGTGTCCAATCTCCAAGATAAAACTTTGGTTCCAAGCTGCCAGTTGTACTTTAAATGATAGCATGTGTTAATTATAAAGTAGGCCAATTTGCATCATTTTTGCAATTTTACCAAGTTTGTTGGATCTCTGTGAATATCATCTACCTTCAGTCTGAATCAATTTTACAACAGAATGTTCCGTCAAACTTTTACCAACCTGAAACAATCAATACCACAGAAAAAATACACAGTTCTACTAAAATGAAAATTGGAAGACCCAAAATGAACAGATATTCAAAGCTGGGTAGGAGTAAAAAGGATACTCTTGTCCGGCAACTAGTGAGGACCGTAATGAGATCTTGTGGACTTGTTGAATGAACAAGAAGAGAAGAAACTGCAGTGTGTCCACTGACGACAGCCTGTTCTGAGCTCCATCTATGAAATATAAGAACAATTTCTCTTTTCTGAACATTTCCAATGAATAGTGGATGGAAGGGTAGAGCCGGGAGCATGTTAGTAGAGTGGCCGACTCACTCGATCAAAGTACCAGGTCCCAAACCCAGCTGAAGTCATTAGCCGTGTTTGACTCGAAAAAAGTCCCTTGACTGCAAAAAAGTGCATATTGAACCTTCTACTCGCATCCTTTGGAGGGGGACATAAAATAATGGTCCCGGGAATTATCAACCCCCGAGCACTATTCGAGGAAAAGAAGCAATTGTGTCCAGGTTTCATCCGCCCTCAAATTTGGTCTTCACCTAAATTTGCTCGGACCTGTGGGTTGTCTGGTAGTAGATACTTTAGGGGTTTAAGGGAAATGCTACGAACCATCATATAACCTTTGATGACCATCCACATTCCTTGACCGCAGGTGTAGGTCTGTGGCACCAATCAACGGTACAATAGCTCTAAACACTACATGACACGCCGTTTGAATGCCAGCACTCTTCCCTGCAGTACGTTGTGTGGGATTTTTTCTTGATCTCAATTTCAATGATGATCAGTAAATACCTATTTTATAGGCTATATTCATATAACTATCTTCTCTACTTGACTCACTGTTACTAATGCTGTTGACTGAGGCAACGCTGTTGTTTATCTTTTTGGGACTTCAGAAAGCCTTTGATAAAGTTCCCCATAAATGTCTGTTGCTCAAATTGGAGAGTTTTGGTATTGACGGGAATGTCCTCAGGTGGATTCGAGGGTGGCTCATGACAGGGAACAACAGGTTGTTATTAACGGTTGTGCTTCTAATTGGCAGAAGGTCACTAGTGGCGTTCCACAGGGACTGGTTCATGGACCCCTACTGTTTCTGACTTACATTAACGATCTTGATAATTAAGTGCAATCCAAGTGAAAAAGTTTGCAGATGACACAAAGTTGTACCGGGAGGTTTCGCCGGACAAAGATGTTAAAATTGTTCAGAATGATCTTGACCTGAGTTCCAAGTGGTCTTCTGATTGGCAGATGTGTTTTAAACGCTGGCAAGTGTAAAGTAATGTATGTTGGTTTCCAAAATGGTAATGACTCATTCAGTTGACTGGCGGGTATTCAGGTGGTGGACTCTGAAAAAAGATCTTGGGTTGTGTGCTTCGAGGCTTCGTGAAACCTTCTAAGCAGTGTGCTGAAGTGCGAGGAAAGCAATGGATCTTGGGTCTGATAAAGCAGCATTTTACTTCCTTGGATGAGGATAGAGTTCTCAGGCTCTTCCAGCAACTAGTGAGACCTCACCTCAAGTTTTCAGTCCAAGTGTGGAACCCTTATTTTGTGGAAGTAATCAGTTGATTATAATGTCAGAGGATGGCTACTAAATTAATTAGTAGCATGAGAGATTTCCGTACGAGGAAAGACTCAGACGTCTTGGGGTAACTTCAAGGAGCTGAAGCGGTTGGGGTGAATTGAGCCAGGTCTCAACATTGCCTAGAACTTGTGGTTTGGCGGTCGATGATTCTTGAGTTTTTCATTGTGACTACTACTCGTGGGCACCCTAAAGCGCGAGGTAACTAGCTGTAGATTGGAAGCTTCGAAAAACCTTCTTTTCACAGAGAGTTTTCATCAAGAGTGGAAAGCCTTCCAGAAAATGTTGTTATGTCGGGTAGTGTGAATGCCTTCAAGAACGCACTTGATTTATCTTCAAAATGGGGGCGAATTATAGTTTTTGGGCTCGTTTTTTTTTTTTTTTGAGGGTTGTGGTTTCAGGGTCATTCATGAGGACTTGTCCTTGCCGAACTTCTTACTAAACTAACACTAACACTTCAAAAAGCAAAAAGGTGTTTGTCATTATAGACTGCACATAATACCTGCCACCAGCACTGTTCAATACCAGCCCTTCTTCCTCTTCTTCAGGGGTGGGGCCGAGAAGATCAACCAGTTAGTACTAACCAATGAGAGGAAGAGATTGACGATAAGATTACCATGCCTGTAACATAATCTAAATTTCTAGAGGACATGGGACAAGGGGGTGTGTGCTTTATCAGGAACATAATGAACAGATACGAGGGCCTTTGTTTCAGTATTAAACTGGGATGATGTCATAAAGGAGGTTAGAAATCTGAGGATAGACGGGGATTTTGCATCCTATTATGACGTTCTAAAACAGGTTTCAATTTGGAAACGGGGAGGGCTAGTATCTGTTTTATTCCCATTCATGGATTCAATTATTGTTTTTAGAGTTACCCAGCGTTAAAGAGGTACGGCATTTGACCATAATTAATTCTCCAAGTCTGCAGTACGGACAAGTCAGAGCGAAACAAAGTCACAAGGTGTGTTGCCAACGAATAAAAATCACTTCCATCAAAATGAGACTTGGCTTCCAAAACTCTACAGTTATTTATAACACTGAATGATTTAGAAAATACTTTTGGCATATTTAACTATCTTTCCATGGTTCAGGCCGTTTTCAAAGAAAAATATAGCTGAAATACAACTATGGAACATCGAAAAAAATTTAACTGACACACAGTAGTACCATACATTTTTCTTTTAGTTTTACAAAATAATAGCGCAATGTGATAATTCTTGCAAGCTGAACGTCCACATGTACACTTGGCCAGGCCAATTACGTAGCCTATGGGCTGGCTGAGCTACGCATGCACAGTTTTACATAAAGCTAGCTAGCATGCCTTGATCAGTCTAGCCAGTCTAGTCTAGTCTAGTGGAGTCTAGTGTAGTCAGTCTGTCAGTGGATCTTAATCAGGGACTGCATGCTGCGGCAGGAATTAATACAGAAAATTATATGCATAGTACAAATTCACTGGACTAATATTGACATAATACAATAAGTGAAAAATACATACATATACAGTATTCAGCGCCTAAGCGCCCATCTCCCGTGAGCGCCACCCAATTTTTTCAATGCAGGTTGATTACCAACAAGCCATGGGCTGCAAAAAGTGCAACGTTTATTGCTCGAAATTGGAACACTATGTAAGTAAACAGACATTCGAAATATCACACATGTTGAAGCAAACAATGTATTGCTATTTCCAACATGCAGTGAATCTACCGCCCTCTACAACCCGCCCTCCCCAATATAATTAGGGGAAAAAATAATCGGTTAGAGTCATACTCTGGAAGAGCCCATTCTGAAACCTTTGGCAAAGCGCCCTGGGGCTCAGCGGAATGAATACGGTAGGATCCTTGTCTTTCGACCCTGGACTCATTATTTTGCACATTCAGACTGTATTAATATGCCATAATTCATACTCGGTGTTGTCATAACGGAACATATATGAATGGAATTTCAGGTCTAGTAGGGTACTTGTAGGCTGAATTCTCCTAATTTGCCCAAATGGAAGGTGCAAGAGCTCTATTGGCCTGGGTTTTTTTTTATTTTTTATTAATGAGGCAGGCCTAGTGATTGCATTGGAATACCTAAAAAATTTTGAACGAGAGAATGCATACTGATGTGAAATGGGCGACATTTCGTATACACACACAGCGTTCGAAAGAGCTGGTGTCGCATCGCAAATTGCTCTCCAAATGAGCAGGATTGCTACCTGCATAGCAGTCAGTTGGTAAATAAAGTATAGAAAGCATACAGGTTTTCTACAATTCCTCTCTAGATTGCTACACAAATGCCCGGCACTATTTCAAATGCTGTACACACACAGTGAAAACATAAATTTTTGGAAATTTGTATAAATTGACAATTCAAATTCTCCCTAATTGTAACTTGTGTCACTCCCCAGCTGGTGGCAATATAGGATTATTAAAACCAGTATCAATAATACATTTTCACATACTAAACTGACATACATAGGTCACATGATATTCATGAATGTAGATAATCTTGTGTAGGTTTAGCTTCGGGTAATTCAGTATTTAACAGATTATCAGCTAATCAGGGTGGTCTTCGAACAACCATGTAATGTAGTTAGACTACTGATTGCTGCTTTCAAGCAAGAATACAAGGACATTCGCAATATACCCACATATACCTGGAAGTATCAACTTTCCGGGTTAAACTAGTAGCACCAATGGAAACCATTTTTATAGTCGTTGTGTCTTTCAACTGGTAGTGGACATTCCGTGTTAAGCTTACTCACAATTACCACAATGTATATGGTGCCACAATGCTTAAGCATGCAGAATATGGTAGCTTCCAAGGAAAAATATATGTAATCAAAACCTTGCAGTTAAAGTTCCGAAAGTGAGGAAAATACTCACAGCTGTGCTTCATCTGCTGAGATGTTGAGCTTGTTGCAAGCAATGTGCCTCCACACAGCGTAGGTCAGCCTCGGGAAGCCTACCTTGCCCTTACTCTTGCATAGGTACCACTTCTGAGGTACTGGAAGGAATAAGTTATAATTCACATGTTACGGTAGTATAAAAGTAGGTAACCTTTAACAGCACACCAACACAGGCATACAGTATGGTATTAGTGGTACTTTTTAACAGCCCACCAACAAGTGTCATAACTATCTTTTTATTCAGTTCCATATGCCTAGGTCCGCCTCTTTTGTTGCCTGAGTCTCTAAACAGGCATAGAATACTTCTGTGGATAATATATACACAACATGTACTATTAACAAAATGAGACAAGGCAGCAATTCAACACTTCACAGATATTACAGCAATCACAGCCTAGACTGACAATCCTGGAGTTTAGGTTGCTGCTATTCCGCAGTGTGCACCCAGGTTCCCCATAGGTAGAGACAAGAGTTCTCTGTTTGTAGAATTAGAAACGGAATTTGCTGAATCCACCCTATTACAATTGTACAAAGGGAGGAGAACTTGAAAAAAACAGATCACAAAACGGAATTGGCATTTAGAAAACCATAAAATCTTGTCTCTACCCATAGGTCAACGATTATTGCTAGGTGAGATGGAGCGAATTGAAGTGCCTTGCTCGATGACACACCAGAAAAGCTGATCGACCCTCAACAGGATAAACATACAATGGTGGACCTAGACCCTTGTGCTCTACCAAATGAGCTTAAGTCAATGCCAAGGGAAAAAAACGCTTGTTGGGATTCGGTCCATTCAAATCAGTGACGAGCAACGTAGAAAAACAAAAACAGCACGGGTTTGGGAATCTGGTACTATGAATACTCACTCCAGGTAGGACACTGCACCTCCCCCTTTGTGCAAGCTGGGCTTCTGGCAATAAGACCCTGAACTGGCCACCCCAAAAGATGCTTGAAATCCCTTGGAACAGGATGAAAACATTTTTTGTGATCGATAGACTCATTTGAAGGTGAAAATTTTGGAAACGAAATATGACACCAAAATCCAGCTAGACAATATAAGTTCTGCAAAATGCGAAGAGAAGAGCCATATTGGGGTGGCCAGTTTGGGGTTTATGATGGTAGAGCCCCAGCTTGTGCAAGGGTGGTGGTGCAGGGTCTTATCTGGGATGAGTTGAATCTATGTGAAATAGATTGTAAGTGCAACACATATAATGTGTGAGGCCCTCAGAACAGGGTACTGGCATCTAGACCGACCCAAACCTCAGGGAATGTGCTCTCGATCTAAGTCGTAACAAGCAAAAGATGGCTGCATCAATTCTGTTATAGTCCAATGATAAGTTCAAGGTTAATACTGCGTGAACTATAAATATAGCATCTTCAAAGTGAAATGGGGGGGGAACTCAGTTGGAGCTTTGACAGTGACGGGGAATGAATTAACGTGCCAAAATAGAGGACAAGCACAAGTGTGCAACGGGAACAAGGTGGTGGGTGTGGGCTGATTCTCAACTTAGGAGGGTACAGGTTAAATCCAATTCATGAGCAATAATAATCAAGTATTTACAGTAGTATGGCCATTGGGGTTGAATTCACAGATCCGACATACACACAAAATGCCGGTGTCACAATAGCAAAATATACCGTACTGCCTTGTCTCGAACAAGAACCTAATCCATGAACAAAGTCAACGGGAATTTTTTTTATGTAATAGACACCCTCCACAAAACGGGAGTCATTCAATGGCAAAAGCGTAGTGATAGGACCTCCGGCCGTGTAACAAATAACATAGGGCACATTGGCCTACGCGAACCGACATATCAGTGAATCCAAGAATACAGCAATTCTGAATACTGCTGCTGAAGCACAGAACTGAAACTAAATATGAGATGGCCGTTTATTCCGGTGTTCTAGCAAATTCAGGAAGAAAAAGATACTACGGGGACTAAGTTAGGATGAGGTGCAACGCAGGCTCAGATAGTGAATGGATCATTCCTCAAGCCAGAGGCGGGGCTGCTTCTCTCCATCCGGTCAAAGGTTGGTATGAGGTAATAAAATATATCACATTAGTAGAAAACCATACATAGACCTTTACGCAAAAAGACTCTCGCATGCAACATTGTGGGGTCTAGCTACGCGGGCAAAGTACTGAAAAGTGGCATAAGAAAGGCAAAATAGAAATTCAAGCAGATAAAATTTGATTTCTCGCCTTCTTCCGGTACACATCCAAAAGCGGACATTTTTTGCACACACAGCGTCGAGATACAAAATTATATTAGTATTATTATTATTACGGAGCACTTATATGGCGCTCTACGACGAACAGAGCGCCTTCACAAAAGGAAGAAAGGAAGAGGGAAAACAGAAAGACAAACACATTAGTGAGTTACGAAGAGGAAAGTCTAAGCGCCCTTTTGAATACAGGGACTGAACTTGCTTATCTGACCGTCTAAAGGAAGAGAGTTCCAGAGCGAGGAGCCACCACCATGAAAGAGGAGTGACCAGCCCTCCTATTTGAACAAAAATACTCAGGAGACCGTGAGAATGTAAACATTTGAAAACGTTGAGAGCAACTTTGTATGTGACACTTTTCTCAACTGGCAGCCAGTTGTAACTTTTGCAGGAGGCTGACGAGAGGGTCGGTTCCCACCCAACACGCAAACCAAGCGTGCAGCCTTATTTTGGAGCGCTGGATACGTTGCAAGTCAGTCTTACGCGCACCAGTAGGAGAGAGTTGATAATAGTCTAGGCGGGATATGACCAACCCTCTGACAGCTGATGGCAAGCTTCCGTGTGATAAAGGGAGTATGCGGCCACAAATTTCTCAAAATGAAGTAACTATTTTACATATGGAGTTGACCTGATTAGACATGTTCAGGGAAGCATCCAGAATAACACCTAGGTTTTGTACAGAAGGAGAGGATGAATACACACATTGCCAAGTTTAACTCAAATTCGATAAAGTGGCAGAAACATAGTTTTTGCAAAAAACAATAAATCAGTTTTCTCCTGATTTCGCTGGAGCATATGTCCCACCATCCACCCTGTTGATCTTTGTAAGACAAGTTGCTAACCTAGCGAGCACCGATTGACATTCCAACTTCAAACTTCTGGGCAAACGCGACATAGAGCTGGATTGTCATCAGGCATAAACGTGGAATGCTAGACCAAACTTCCCGAATGATTCCCCAAGGGGGATGTGTAATAACGGGTTTGAGGAAACTCTGGACGAATATGGAGCCCTGAGGATGAAGAGAGGATGTCGTCGGTGTTCCCTAGAAAAGTCACCTCTGATACAGACCTGGTGAGACGATTATCAATACATACTGAACCATGAGCTAACTGGCACCACTAAGCCCAAAACGTCTTTCAAAGTCGTATGTAGATTAATGTTGTGATCCACAGTATCAAAGGCTTGATACATGTCAAGTAGTAGAATTAAGACAGCCTATGCCATTATCCAGTGAGTGGAGATATCGTTTTTTGCACTTTAGTAGAGCGTCTCAGGTGACTGTGATTGCTTATAGGCCAGATTGAAACTGCCCTCCGAGACTATTGCTATCCACGTGTCCAGTAACTTGCATGTCACAGCCTTCTCTATCACCTTGGATAAGGAAAGGGATATTAGCCACAGGACGGTAACTCTTCATGCGCTACGGATCCAACGAGTTACCCTTGATGATAGGTGTTATTATAGATTGTTTCAAGCTGGACGGGAAGGTACCGGAGGAAAGAGAAGAATTCACAATTCGTGAGGAGGGTTAAGAGTGTTGGAAGGTTTTCTTTAACCAACCTGATTGGCAGGTGTACCAAGGGATGATTTGCTAGAGAGCTTCATAATTAATTTGTTGGATCTCCTCCTGATGAGCAACTTGAAAATACACATACCAACACCGGCACGATCGCAGGATCGCTGAACATGAACAGCATCAAGTGTAAACTCGCGTGGCAGCAAGTTCGTACGGATAGTCTCACTTTCTCAATGAGCAGAAAGCCAAGAAAACTATCTGCAGCTCCCTGTCCGAGTTACACTCAGGAGGACAGATTGAAAGCCCTTGTAAGAATTACATTGACAGTTTTATACATGTCTTGAATGGAAGAAGAATTTTACACTTTTCGTGGAAGTATGTATTCAGCTTTTGGCCTTCGTTATCAGTTCACAGAAAGTATCTTTCTGGCCTGAAAACATTTTCATTTCGTCGGGTCGGTCTTCTCCCATGGCGCTCAAGACGACGGCGGATTCGCCTCTCCAGATTGGATCGGTATCATTGTACAAGGGAAGCTTATGCGTAATAATGAGTTTTGGTGACAGAGGGACCAAACATCATCGAGACAGAAGATTGTGATTGTTTGAAATGTATGGAACCAGAACGTCCGGGTCTTCACTTTGGGGAATATCTGCCAGACGGTCAGCAAGCAGAGATGTGAGGCGATCATGGTCCAATTACTGAACCACGGGAAGTTGTGTGACCTTAGCAGGAGGCGGTTTCACCAGTTGAATCCTGCCCAAGTTACAACATGATGATCAGAGTAGTGTGAAGCTTCTACTCTGACGTCATGAACAAGATCATCATCAGGGCGGGAATCAAATTAGGCCCGAATAGTCTTACTAGCAATTGGCTCCCACTGAGACACCAGTTGCATATATACAGAAGCAGAAAGACTATGCCAGTCACGAATAGTATTCGGCGAGAAACTATACTTATAACAGTTCGTCCTAGCCATCCCCCTTACATAAGTGGCCATATCATGCATATCCGACGTCTCGCCCCGGACCAGAGCCATTTACTGGGATATCTGCCTGGCCATAAATTCCCTCGGCAAAAAGAATGAGTCGTTTTGTTTCCCCTCCAACAAGCGGGACTGGATGAGTCATTACGCAAAATGTGACGGTGCCAAGGCTTTCTAGAAGAGTCTAACGCAACAAACCTTGCTGCTCTCCTCTGAATCCCTCACTACTATCTTCACATATATTTGGTTGGGTCCGCAAACGTGCTCGCATATTCCAACACAGGTCTGAGAAGACCTTTGTACGCGGTGAGCTTCACATTCCTGGGACAAAAAGAAATATTTCGTAGAGAACCCCACAATTGTTGGTTCCCCTTGCCAACACCCCTGAATATGTCTTCCCCTTTTCAGATCGTGAGTATCCAAATTCCCAAATATTTAATGCATCGACTCTTGTAAATTGAACTTCATTCAGAGAATAATTAAAATGAGTGGAATTCCGTTTCATGGAAATAGACATAAACGTACATGACAGGCTGAAATCTCATGCCCAATCTGTCCGGCCCATCGTCCCTAATTTGTGATATTAGATTGAAGTTGATGGCAAGACAATATCTCAATGACCTGAGAGCACACACAGTCATCAGCAAACAAACGCAACTTAGGAAGAGAGACAGCTATCAAATCATTAATATATGCCAGAGCGACGATGGGCCCCAGGACAGATCCATGTGGGACACCAGATGTACCCTTATCAGGAGATGATTTGTGCAATTCACAATACTGCCTGCTCCCATGTCAGAAAGAAAGTCATCCACCCAACACACAGAACCTGTTCAGAACACCAAGAAATACAGTTTTGTTTTCAAAAGTTTATGGGGAACAGAGCAAAGGCGAGAAAGAACTAGCACATTTTAGTCAGATATGTCACACATATGATAACAAAGTATCGGGGACAACAATTAAATATTGAGAGAATTAGTTTGGTCCGCCTCTACATAGAACAATCAAATAAGCTCATGTGGAAATTAATGTCCCATCAGTCATTATGTTTTTGGCACATCAGTCACACAGGTTAAGCATGAAGAGAATAATTACAGGAGAGATTCTACCAATGCTGATCTTTTTAAAGAAGCCACATCATGTGGCTACAAAAATATTGCACACGTTTTGTGTATTGCCAAATGCGTGATGTGGGAAGGGTCTTCAGCACTCATCCGCATTAGCCACAACGACTGCAGGAGGCAACATCCGCCGAGTGTTCCCCCCCTTCAGCCAACAAAAAAGACCCTTAATTTCAGTTCGGTAGGACTAGCCTAATTGAAGGGTTTACCTTCTATTGCTTGGATTCCCATTCTGCTACTATTTGGGATCGACTCAGCTCAGTCAAAAGTTGCAAATAGTGGTGAAAATATGGAGACCGAATCTGGGGCAATCTTCAAAAATTTCCAACTGATTTGTACCCCTGGTCAAAATGGGATTTCCCCTAAATGCTACAACAATTCCGAACGGGCCTGCTTAATTCAACCTGCTCTAGGCCGAGCTAAAAAATTAAATGGTCATGGTATGGTAAGGGCATTGAAGGGTCATGATCCAGTCGGCTTGTTAGCTTCGAACGGTGTGTGTGATATGCCAAGTGAAAACTTCTGCGGGTCTCAGGAGGGGAATGAATATGGTCATAAACTATCTTAGTGGGTAAATGCAGTGGGAGGCCCTAATTGTGCATTCCAACCTGCAGAGCTACTTGGACTAGGCCAAGCAAGGGAGCCCTACAAGTACAGCCAGTGATAGTCCTTAACCAGGACTGTGAGTTCGTGCCTCAGCACACATTGTTATTGTTATGTTAGGTTGTGAAGCGTACCGTACCAAGGAGGAACCGGGGCAAGGACTAGCCAGTGCTAGTTGCCACTACTGAGTAGTGTTGGTCCGATAGCGGTAACCAGTATCGGTATCGGCCGATATTGGCTGTATTGGCCTGATATCCGGTATCGGTAAATGGTGATCCTTACTGATATTGGCCTACCGATATTCATCCCAGCGCCCCCGTTCACGAAACTATTCCAAACAGTGGCTCGGTTTATTTCCAGAATGACAGCCTAATTGGGTTTTTATTTAAAAAATCGCATCTCTCACTGAACCAATGTTTTTGTTGTCTGCATACCAAAGCCAACATTGCACCCTGGGGAGTTTAAGTGACTCTGTAAATGGCCCATCGAGCTTCAGTTTTTCAGGTTTCACCACATGACACAGTCGCATTCTGGATTGAAACAAAATCGCTAAAAGGTACTAAGTCCTCATCACTGATGTGTGCCGCGCTTATATGACTGCAACAACCAACCTCTGCACACATATACATACTGTTACTATACACTACAGTGACTATGCCGATAAACTGCCTACAGTGTATAGCGGCCGGCCCCTCCCTCACACGCGGACTACGTACGTAGTTAACTGCCGACCCTTGACAAATCACTGGGCGAATCGCCAGTGCATGATTCCCCGTCAAAAATCATTTATACCCTAAATATAAAACGAACGACTGCGATTTAATTTAATATTTTTTAAAACACATCATGCCAGTGATAAACTTTAGGATAGAGGCTATATTTCGGGAATTCATAGCATCCCCCCCCCCCCCAACTCACTACAATCAGAATCCCGTGTTTCATTTCATTGTATATTAGTTCCACTACACAAACACGGGACAGAAACTACGTTAGTTACGAATGGGCTTTCCAGGCCACGTGTGCACGTGTCTTTATTCCCAGGGGGGGGGTTTACCACGAGCTCTCGTGCACCCGTGGACTTAGTTCCAGGCTTGTTTTGGTTGTTTCAATTATCGTATACAATTCCAAAAGTTACTATCGTAACTCTTAAATGAGCAGATGGAAAAATTACCTGTTTAGGTTTTCATGAGTGAACAATGCATTCACATTCGGAGGTATTTTTAATACAAACTTTATAATAGTGTGCAAGGCTTTAGGCAAAACAACGGTAGGCTAGTCTGCGCACTGCACGGCATTGTGACTTCGCTATTTGCACAAAATAAATACACAATCCTTTATTTAAAAGCAAATTAAAACTCCGGAATCGAAACAGGAACGTACGCTGATTGACAGTAAAGAACAAGCAATAAAGCATGCGATATTGGGTTCATTGTTAGAACAGGCGAGCAATCATGCGATTCTGGGGGTATATCGGAACATTTTAAATCATGTACATACTGTATAAAAAACATATCGGTATCGGTATCGGCCGATACGGGGCAAAATAATATCGGATATCGGAAAAAACCGATACTGGCGTTCTCAGCCCAACAACTACTACTGAGTACAGTACCCTTGTTTGTCCAGCGATGGGTGCATTGAAATGCCATTTCAGGCCATTGTTTGAACTTACATGAATGAGAATAAACATAACATGATTATTACCTCTTTATAAATCGAGGAATAATGGAAAATGGTCTTTCGATCTGTTTTGCTGGTGTCAGCCAGATATTCGGAGGCCTGAGCCGTCGTATGCGTAAATGATCGTCGGGTTTCTGGATTGTTGTTTTGCCAATTCTTGTTATGATTCTTGACTGAACTTCATTCGAGTTTTTGTTTAGCACTTCTAGTCGAGTTCGAAATTCAAGAGAGTGATAAAAAATCGGATATTATCTTTCTATTTCCCAAAATAGTACTTGATGCAGACACAGAATTGAAATTCGAGTTCAAAAGTATGTTATTCTAGAAGAAACTAGCAAGACATCATATGGGGGTGCACACCCCCATTAGGCTCCCCCATTGACTTACCCACTAAACAGGACCTCTTCACCACCCTGTAGAGACCAGTGGGGAAATGCGCCAGGCGCATGCAACAAACCCACCATTTGTAGCTGACAACTGCTCTGTGTCGGCACCTCTAATTTTACCAAACCTTGACCAGTGAATTTTTGAGCTGGAGCAGCTTTGTTTCGGACATGTTTCGGACACTCTGGCACTTGGGGAAACCCCATTCTGACTGTGGCCACAGGGAAGCTGAAAAATTGTGAAAAACCTGGCAGATTCATCCCAAATTTACATCATCTGTAACTTTGAATGCCGTACTCTTCCAGATTACGGCAGAACTAGGATCCAGCAGACATGAAGAAATCCTCATAATGGGTCTCAAAGGAACACTCGACGGATGTACATCAAGTTATTAGGAGTGGTGCTACCTAAAGAGGCCGGGCGTCTACCTCTAGTAACTATGGAACGCAAGGGATGTCTCTAACTTCGACCCACCTCGCGGTAGCTTTTTGAAACAGGCGTTTGCCTCGCATCACTCCATTCACCTGGAATGACCCAATCGATGGTTTTCCAGCTGAACAAACGCCTGTGAGACCTGCCGCTTTGTCCACTTTGTCCAATGGGCGCGGTGCGACGTGAGTGTTTGATTGCGCAATCGAACATTTCGTTCACTGAATTACAGAAATATTAGGCCCAAGGGCGGCGATTATGGGGGACGGGGGGGGGGGACGGCGTCCCCCCAATATTTTGGTTGAGGGGGATGCAATGCGTTTGTCCACCCCAATATTTGAGCCCGACTTCTATTTCGCTGACACTGTATCCGACATATCCAGAGAGCAGCCGTGTTTGAACAAATAGCATATAATTACCTAAATTATCGAGATTGAGTGAATTCTGCTGCCCCATTCTTGAAATTTTTGCGCCCTACGCGCGTGGTAGTTTATGTATGTCTACCGGTAGTGTTCAGACATGATGTGCCTGTGCAGACATATGATGTTCTAACAAACAACAAAAAATGCCAGAAATTTACTCTCGTTACTATCGTTTGGGCGAAGACTGGCTTTACTCAGCTTGGTGTGTTGCTTTGTTGGACGTTGTCGATTTCCTGGGGGCCCAGTTAGGTAAATAAACAAACAAACTAACATACAAATCGCTATCTTGAGGTGAAGGGGGTTGAGGCGACGGGTGTTGGTTTACCACCTGGCGGGATATGAGATTTTTTTTTATTTATTTATGGGGGCGACCACTTGTTGAAAGTTGGGTGCACGGCATCGAAAATGCGGCTAGGGAACGCGTTTGTCAAAAAGACTGATTCGAATTCCAAGTGAAAAAGGCTAAGTCAAATATTGCCTGAATTTCATAGAATTGCCCAAAAGTGATAATTTTGGGGGATTTTTTGCCCTGTCGGCAAATTGGGGTCTGTCGGCAAAAGAGGGAAGGGTAGTCTGGAGGAAAGGTGGAAAAGCGATGGGGAAGAAAAAGGAAACTGAGCTGAACAGAGGAAAGACGAATATGGGAAGCTTCTTTATCGATTATTCCGATTTTCCCGTATCTCCATTTGATAAACTCATTCACCAATCCAACACCCGACGCCTGATAGTTGAAAAACTGTCGGCAAATAACTGATAACATCACAGCCACCAGTATAGCTAACATCAGCTAGATGAGTGCCAGAATCGCCAGCAACTCATTGAAAGTAATGGAATTGAGGGTTTCCATATAGACCGCGCCCACGGTCGGAGGGTTGCAGCGCGGCCCAGGGTAATGCCACTGGTCTTAGTAATCAAGTTATCCGATTTGTACATGTTTCCGGCTGAGTTGACTCAACCTCCGTGTTATGTTTCAAGCCCATGACTCATGGAAATGGGCGAAAGATCGTGACAATAATGAGTCGCTGAGCTCTCGGTCAATACACAGTCACTGTCGTATGGGCTTGAACATCACACCATGCACAGTAGCCGAAGCGGTGTCGTCTGTGGAATGCTCAGTATCTGATCATGACATAAATATAGGTACGAAGAAGAGAAAAAACCAGGGTTGGACAATGGCGTTTCATAGTTGACAAGAAAATAGTAACTGGTAGGTATGGATTTATCAGTAGAAATCAAACCACAGGAGTCCCCCCATGTTGCTCCAAATTGCATTTGAGATGCTCGAAGTCTCATTTTTTTTTTCCCCCAGAACGTTGATGAGTCCCCCCCCCCCCCCACCACCACGCCCCATCTCCTGAATCCTGCCTACGCCACTGATTGCGGCGGTTGGAATCACTATGCGAGTTAAGCCTAATAAAAATTGACCAATGTTCAGCATTATTATGAGTTCCCAAGTCCAAAATCCGATTTGTATCATCATACTTACTTTCCAATATGAGGAAGGTACTGGTATGCTATTTTGCTACGTTATCCAATCGATTCTTCTTCTGCCCACTGCTATAAAAATAATATCGAGAAGGAAATTCTCCTCTGTCAAACTTGTACTCAAAATATGATGCACCAGATTGCATCTAAGGACGTTTCAAAACCCTAAAATTCTCCAAACGGGACGGGAACATCCCTCCCCTCAAAACCCTTCCCGTCTATACGGTCATCGTTTATAGATCGGTCGGCTGAACAAAAATAAACACACCCAAAAACAAACCCCCTTGCTCCGCCCGTGTCTGGGCCGTATAATCTTTGAATGAAAATCTCAGGCAGTAGTATGTAAAATGGGGATCCGGGACCACTCACCCAACATCGTCCAAGGTCTCTCTAAATATTACTTATAATCGTCCAAGGTCTCTCTTAATATACACTTATGATCACCCAGGCCTAAATCCATAACACGCGTTGAAACCACCTCGTAGTATTACCTCTTAGTAATCCCAACGGAGAGGGGTCCTCTGGTTGTTCCACAGTTGACTAAAGATTATTGAATCGGGATTATAAGGAGGGGGTCTGTCATTCTTGGACATCTATCAGCTATTTTTACACCTGACGCTGAATTCCATAAATTTTTAATTAATTTTTGTTTATCTAGAGCTGCTGTATGAGTTTATCAGTATCTGTACAGATCAGGTTTTTGCTTTCCTCTAATTCTTTCTTTTCATTTCATTGACCTTGGCCAGTTCTCTTTGTAATAAGTTGAAATTCTTCTTGACTGATAAGCACCGTACATCCATAGCTTGTGAAATATATTCACAAATAGTATTCATTTTGACTCAAATTATAATTTCTTATTTTTTTTTTAGTTTTAGTTTTAAGTTTTTTATTGAAAACATTTGTCGCCCACACCATAAACCACAACATCGCAACAATTTCAGAGCAAATCCAACAGGTGAAGTAATAACTCAACCAATAGCTGCATACCTGCGGCGCCCCGCAACAACTCCACCAACCTCTGAAATGCGTTTCTGGTGTAGTTATAGTATTAAATTAATTTATTTACTTTTTAGACAGGGAAACTCTTATCTCTTTCAGCTCTATTTCTTTTTTTAATATCATCATGTTTTTGTAGTCTGAAAGACCCTCATTATGCGGTAACTTAGGATAATTGTCCGTCATTGAGAGTATTCGTTTTATTTTTTAATTAAATAGTCGTATGTTAAATTTGTAATACATACCAGATGTAACCTAAAAAGATTGGCAAAAACATTCATACCATTCATTGGTGCTACCAAAACACAGACCACACACTATGAACATAACTGTAGTATTCCTGAACCATTCATTCGGCTCTATACCATTTTCAGAGAAAGAAATGTAAGGTGTGTACTATTTGTAAAATCAATTCGTGTAGTATCCCATTGGTTATATTGTTTTTTCTACTATACCAAACATCATAACATTATTGATCCCACTATTCAACATTAACCATAGGCTGTGGTTGATGAAATTCATCCCACATAATAGTTCTCCCATGATAGTCATTAACAAGAATTGTGTTACATCCTTTGGTACAATTTTCCCATTGACAGTTTTCCACATTCACTAATCATACTATTCAACCCTCATCGATATTTTGGGATATCATATATTGAGGGTTTGCTAATGTTATAGAAAACTTCCAAATATACTCATCTATTTAACATTAGTTTATTTCTAAAGTAATATCAGTGGCAGCCCTTTATTATTAATCTCATTACCATCTGCATCTATGATGCTTGACTTTCATCTCATAATTATTATTCCATTTTCCAACGTTTTTTGTTCTCGCCTGAATTTGTGCAAGGGAGGACATAGTGGTCACTTTGTTGTGGTGTGTTGTCTGTCGGTTCTGTCTGTCTGTTCTGTCTGTCTTTGTCTGTCCGTATGTGCGGTTAGATATCTGCCTGAACACCGTGGAAGCCATCATGCTGGAGACCTTCTTGTGGAGGTGCGCTTTGAAGAGTTGCCGATGTGATTCCCTTTTCGTCCCAAAAGGACATTCTCATTGCATATAAATTTGCATATTTAATTTTGAAAATGGTCCGGAAACCGGAAGCTTAAAGCTTGTGTACAAGATATCTCTTGATCGGTTTAGATGCAGTGGTGATGCCGTCAGGGTATATAACAACTATGAGGAGTACACGAATGATCAGATTCCTGGCATTGTATATGCTAATTAAGTAGCTAATTTGCATAATTTCTGCGATATTTTTTAGTTTTGTTGGATTTTGACGAAACCTGGTGGGGGGAGATGGTTTATCTATAGTCCCAAAAATTTTAACAGTAGGGACTATGGCCCCAGAGGTCATTAATGTTACTTATCGTCATTTCAAGGTCACTTAGGGGTTCAAAATGTAATGGGTTTCTTGCCGTTAATCGAAAAAAGAAATGAATGTCTGTGAAGGCTGTAAGGTCCACCATTGTTGTATAATTGTTGACCTGCATGTGTGTGACCATTGACCTCACATTGACCCTGCGGGTGGGGTCCATGTGGTTAAAGGTTGAGTATTTTGCTTCCTCTAATACTTTCTTTTCATTTCATTGAACTGGCATTCTTTGGTAATAAGAGACATCTTCTTGACTGATAGACCATCATCCAGAGCTTGTGAAATATATTCACAAAATAGTATTCTGTTTGGACCAACATATAATTTCATTATGTTTTTAGTTTTAGTTGTAAGTTTTTTATTGAAAACATTGTCGCAACACAATAAACACCACAAGCAATGCAACACCGTTAGAGCAAATCCAACAGGTGAAGTAATAACTCCACAATAGCTGCAATACCTGCAGCGCCCGCAACAACTCCACCCACCTTGAAATGGTTCTAGTGTAGTTATGGTATTAGTATTATAATTTATGATACTTTTTTACAGGGAAACTCTTATCTCTTTCAGCTTATATTTCTTTGTTAATATCATCAATTTTTGTTAGTTCTGAAAGTACCCCTCATTCTGCGGTAACTTCGGTTAAAGTCCGTCATTGATCAAGTATCGTTTATTTTTTAAATAGTACTATGTAATTTGTATACATTACCAGATTGTCCCTCTAAAGATTGCAATAAAACATTCATACCCTCATTGGTGCTACCAAAACACAGACCACACACTATGAACAAAACTGTAGTACTCCTGAACCATTCATTAGCGCTATTACATTTCAGAGAAATAGTAAGGGGTATGATTGTAAAATCAATGCGTGTAGTAATCCCATTGCTCCTATTGTTTTGTTTCTCCAGTACCAAAACATTCATAAACATTTGACACTATTCAACATAACCAAAGGCTGTTGATGAAAATCAATTCCACATAATAGTTAGCCCATGATAGTCCATTAAACAAGAATTGGTGTTACATCTTTTGGTACAATTTTCCCATTGTAGATTTTCCATATTCACTAATCATACTATCCATACCCTTCATCGATATTTGAATCACATAGTGCAGGTTTAATTGTATTGGAACTTCTAAATATACTCATCTATTTAACATTAGTTTATTTCTAAAGTAATATCAGTTGGCAGCCCTGTATTAGAATATATCAGCTGCCTCTTTGATGCTGAATTGTCATCTCATTATTATTCCATTTTCCAACGGTTTTTGTCTCTGCCTGAACTTTGTTCAAGGCGAGGCATAGTGGTTACTTTGTTTGTGGGTTGTGTCTGTCTGTTGTCGCGTCTGTCTGTCTGTCTGTCTGTCCGTATGTGCGGTTAGATATCTATGAACCGTGGAAGCCGTCATGCTGGGACCTCTTTGGGGAGGTGCGCGGTAAGAGTTGCTGTGTGCATCCACTTTCTCCAAAGCCATTTTTCATTTGCGATAAATTGATATTTAATGAAAAAAATTGTCCGGACGCTTGTGTACAGAATTCTTGATCGGTAGATGCAGTGATGATGCCGTCAGGGTATATAACCACTTGAAGAGTACCGAATTGGATCAGATTCACTGCATTAAATGCTTAATTAAGTGTATAATGCATAATTTCTGGATTTATTTTTGAAGTTTGTTGGCGGATTTTGCGAATTGGTGGAGATGGTTTATATCTAGTCCCAATGAATTGTACAGTAGGGGAGAGGGCCCAGAGGTCATTCCAATGTTATAATCTGTCATTCAAGGTCACTTAGGGCAAAAAAAGGTTTTATGGCAGTAATCGAAGATTGAAGGTCGGTTGAAGGATGGGTCACCATTGTGGTATATATTGTTGACCATGCATGTGTGTGACCTTATGACATCAATTGACCTCTGTCGGGTGGGCATGTGGGTTAAAGGTTGAGTCATCAATAAATGTGGCGTATTTGGGACCGGTACCGGCACAAAAAATAGAAACTGGTATTTTGGATATTGTGATAGAATATGTGTGCTTTATGGAGGGACAACCCCCGCTCCGACGGACGCATACTTTGGTGTTACAAGGGGTCAAGTTAATTTAATAGCTTTGTCGCAATAACATTAGGCTTGTTCATTGGAATGAATATGCCTTCTGGGAGCGGATGCATCACATGGAGAGAAGTCACAATTTTTATAAAAACCGCGCTGTCATTGAAGGTCTCATCAAAAGGTCACTTAGGGAGTCCAAACTGAATTTAGTATTTTGGCAATAGCAATGGGCATGTCATCCAGAATGCAAAATGCGCCAGGAGTGGATGTATCACATGGAGAGTTTACAATTTTCATAAAAAACTGCCAACTGCCATGTCATAAAGGTCATTAAAGGTCACTTACGGGTCAGAAACTGTTTTCTTGCCATTAATCGGAGAATTGAATTTGTGAAAGGATGGCAGGTTCACTGTATATAATTGTTGACCTGCAATGTGTGTGACCTCTGACCTTCAATGTGACCTCGTCGGGTGGTCATGTGGTTTGAGGTTGAGTCTTGAGAAATTGGGCTTATTTAAGGAGTTACGGGCAAAAAAAAATAGAAGAAACTGGTTATTTTTGGATATGTGATGGACCTTTGGGGCTTTATGGAGGAAACCCAACTCCCGCTTCGACGACGCATACTTTGGTAATATCAAGGGGTCCTCAAAATTTAATTTTATAGCTTTTTGGGCAATAACATTAGGCGCGTGTTCATTGGAATGCAAATATGCTTCTAGGATGGAATGCATCACATGGAGAGAACAATTTAAAAACGTCATTCATTGAAGGTCATCAAGGTCACGTAGGGGTAAAAATGATTATAGTATTTTTGGCAATAGCATTGAGCGTGTTCAGAATGCAAAATGCATCGAGGAGTGGATGTATCACATGGGAGTTACAATTTTCAGAAAAACTGCCAAGTCATTAAAGGTCATTCAGGTCACTTAGGGGTTCAAAAACTGTTTTCTGGGCATAATCGAAATTGAATATCTGTGAAGGCTGGAAGGTCACCATTGTGATTTAAATTGTTGACTGCATGTGGGGTGACTTCTGACCTCAATGTGACCTCTGTGGTGGTCATTGTGGTTTTACAAGGTTGAGTCTTGAGATAATGTGCTTATTTAAGGAGTTAGGGCCAAAAAAAAAAGGTTATTTTTGGATATGTGATAGGACCTTGTGTGCCTTAATGGAGGAACCCAACGCCAAGCTTCGATTCGGACGCATATTTGGAGTGACAGGAGGTCAAAGTTTAATTAATAGCTTTTTCCCATAAAATAGGCGTGTTCATTGTGAATCGCAGAAAACTTGGTGGAGATGGTTACACCTTTGATCCTGATAAATGTTTACAACAGTGGAGTAAAGTTCATTAAGGTCATTTAATGTGAAGTTAATTGCATTTAAATTACACAATTTTCGAATTTGTTAAATGGCGGGTAACAATTGGAATGAATGCAGGCTAGGGTGCTCGTAGAGGATTTGTCATGGGAATTTTTGGTTCAGTAATCAAAAACATCTATAGACAAGGTCAAAAGCTCAAGTGTCAAGTTTTAGAAAAATGTGCTTATTTTAGGAGTTACAGGCCAAAGAAATAAAACTGTCGATTTTTGGATATGTGATAGTTCAGATCTCTACATAGACGAAACCAACTCCCGCGTCAATCTGACACCTGGTTTACAAGTTACAAGGGGGTAAAGGTTGATTTTAATACCTATTTGGGCGATAGCATAGGGTGTGGGTACCTGATGACATACTGCTTTGGGCTTGGTGCATCAAATTGAGGCAAGGCATTTTTCATAAAAAACGTCTGTCATCAAAGTTTCATTCGGGGTCAAGAAACTGCCAAAGATTAACATTTTCTGCAATTCATTTGTACGTGACTGTGTGTTATATAACTGAAGTTTCGGGACATGCTGCATATGATTTAAGGTAACATTTTTCATGAAAACCGTTTATGTCATCAAAGGGCATTCAAGGTCACGTATGCGCATAAAACTGTCAAATAGTAACATAACGCAACAGCTCCAGAGACTGTACGCGACCTTCTTAAGAATGGTTTATTAAGAATGGTCTAGTCTTGGGGCACCCTAGCTGACAGCATGATGCTGAAAATTGCTATTATTATAGCATGCTATCAATAACAAAAATGGGTTACTCATTTTCACCCCTCGGGCATGTTATTTCATTCATCCTAACAGTATTCCCATCTGTGACTGAAAGAGATTGCATTCATTGTCAAAAACACATGCCTGTGTACTTGAGGTTCCACATCAGCCTGTCATAACTCTTCTGGGGCCCCTACACTGACCATATAAAGTAAACACTCAGTCCTTTGTTACTTACTCCCAGGCACATATCAAAGAAGAATGGTGTCAGTGGTCACTGCAGTAGCTCTGGCTGTGTTGAGATGGGGGGGAGCGGAGGGTAACTCCCTGGTATCACTTATATAGTTCATTGCTTCAGCCAGTAGGGCCTGCATGAATCCTAATTAGATGGCTTATTCACTTCTAGGACAGGGCGGTAGAGGGGGGGGTGTGAACGGTGAACTCCCTAGGAGTTGATGGAAGTAGTAGATGTAGAAAGGGCATACTCTTTGAGGATATATAGATAAACTTGATAGATTTCGGGTTCAATTTACATTGTTTGACAATACAGTAATTGAAAGGGGAACTATTAACTCAGTAAGTAATTGGTTTATAATGGGAGGGTAACAGTAGGGTGTTGTCAATGATGGCCAAAATTTGTTTGGGATGGAATGTTGAAATATTAAGAGGGTATGGGGATATTAAAGCAACATATGGAAGCCAGTTGTATGTTGCATGGTGGACTAAAACAAGAAATCACTGATCGTGCAACCAGGCGAGACACTGGGCGATCGCCTTTCAATTTAGTGCTCCATTCTGTATGTATGTACTTCCGTTGTATGGGTCATAACCCAATGGATGACACCCCCCCCCCAACATTTTAGATGGTTTCCTTAAATACATATGGTGGAAGAAAGAACAGAGAAATTTGATACACAGTTAAATAAAAGAGCTTGACTGGTTGCATTTCCACCTTTTCCAATGTATCACCATTCAAAAACAACAAACCTGTATTAAGTGAAAAAGTCTTGCAATATCCTCAGAAAATTGTTAATAGGGCATATTTTCTGGAAATTAAGTTCAAATTTCCAATTGTATATATTGACCTAATCGCCCACCCAAGTAATTCAATGGATCAAGTGCACCAGTCGATCACATTAAAGGCCAGCGGGGCAATGGAAATTCACTAAATCATACCAATTCATATAACATAATTTTTCACCTTTAGAAATATTGTAATAACTATCCAAAAATATAGCTGATGTTCAAAGTCATTTTGAAATTTCCTGCCTTATTGTCTAATTAGTGTTTCCCAAGTCAAACGACTTTTAAATGTTTTAATTCATAAGTATGATTCATTATTTAAATAATGATGTTTTTAAAATAAAATACAGTTTGTTACCACCAGCATTTCAAAGCAATTATCAAAAAGATACAAAGTTAGCTAGATATATATGCACCACCAGACAATAAAGAGGCCTTTGAGCAAAAAACAGACTTACAAGTCAAATATACATAGTCAAAGACTGACACATTTGCATCGATCAACCAGATTTATTTGAAAATTAGGTTTCCACACGTCCAATTGATGAGGTCTATAACGATTGAACTCAAACCCGAGTGCAAGTGTGGCAACAAATCATCTCAACTTTGTAATTTGGTATAGCACACCTCAGGATGTGGTGTCAGCTATGACCACCCCCAACATCCAGGACAGTAGAATTAAAAGCTGTTATAGGTTTCATGTCTAGTATCTTTGTCGAGTGCTAAAAGAAATGAGTTGCCCAAAACATTTCAAAATCATTATAATGCATTGGACATATATAGGAATGTCAGCATTGGAGAAATATGTATCGGTTTCAGTTTTCACAGAAATCCAAATTGAAAGCAACACGTCAATACCCATAGTAATTGTTTAGCACTGCTTATGCTGGGAATTCAATGTATTAGACCGGTAATTATGACTACTAGTGTTTACCACTTTAATTACACTATGAAGGGTACACAGATGCAACTGGAATGGCTTTTGGTAAAAATCAACCTCGAACAGCTAGATACACAGTTTCTCACCTATCTCAAGGCCCAGTAGAAGACGCTTGGAGAGGGTTTGTCATCCACAATCAGAGGGTCTAACAGATTGGCACGAGACACTCAAATGATAGCATGACGAACTGTTTGTTATTTTCTTTTGAGGGGCACAAACTCAACAAAAACAAGTTTTTGACACTGGCAAATCTCTAGATTGCTAAACGACAGTTTTGTCTATTTTAGAGGATTGTATTAATCCTCCAGTAGATTTACAAAGTAGTTTAAAACGCTATCAAAGCTCACTGACAATATGCTCGTAGCAAAGAAGACTTGTAGTCGGCCAAAACGTTACATGATGCTACAGATCTAAACTGAGGATTGGTACACATATAGGTTATAATAATGAAATTCAAATAGCACCAAGAAAACAACAACATGCACTCAGGTACGAATGAATATTTTAATACTGCGGGTGTTATTGAAACCTGTAAGTGAGTTGATGATATGACTAACGATGAACCTTTGCAACCCAACTAATTGCTGATACAACTAAACAGTTGAATTTTCAACAACTACAGAGCAACACCAGATCACAAATATACGAATCTGCCAGTGAACATGATGAATGACAAACTTTCCATATTCGTTGGTTACTGGGATTCCAAGTATTTCATATATGCTTTATGATGTACTTAAATAATCTACTTCAGAGTTTATTTAAGTAAATAACTACCAAAGCTCAAACACAGAACAAATGCCCAACAGTTCTGACCAGCATCCAACAGCACAGATCGTCAATGCATTTATAAGCTAAGATTAAAAACACCCTCGATGTGCCTGGCAGTGCATCCAACCAGTAGAATCCTAATTCCCATAGACATTTGCAAATGCTTTTAGAATATCTTTAATTGTGTTTAATACCACACTCGGGGTTGGACTGGTTTTGAGGTGGCAACAACACTTTATACACCTGCATAGGATGCGTTGTAAACAATAGTGCGAATAGCTAATGCTATAGCGTTTAATATCACTAACCACGGTTACACCTGTTTCTAAATGTAAAAATTTGACTGTTTCCGACAGTGTGGATCTTCATTTAAGATTTGATTGATGGTTTCTTTTGTTCTGTTAATCTGCCCACGCCATGCTCTATCATTTCATATTGCAGCTTCCAATCACCACTTTCTTCTATTTCCAAGTCTTTGATTCTTGCTTTGAGTACTTTTTCAGCTTCTTAATTTCCTCTCCTCTGTGTTGGCTAGAGTATTTGTTCGATAATATAACATCGTCTAGATTCTTTCAGTTGTGCCAAGTTATTGGACAAGCTCACCACGAGATTTTTGTAAAGCTTCATCGAACGATAGTAGTAGTTCTCCATTACTAGTTTTTTTTTTGTTGTGGTTCAACTGTCATTATCCTTGTGCTAGCTATTCACCTTATCGAAACTCGCGCTTGTATCTCACCTTGTTTGATGATCAATATATTAGCAACTTATGGAAGTTCTTTCATTTGTGTCAATATTCTCAGTATTTAGAGGCAGATTTTTTATATTTTCAGTAACGTTTCTTTGAGTTGGTGTTAACTTTTGGTGGATGTGAGTAGTCAACAACCCCCATTTTATTCCGTATAGTATTTACATACAAATTCTTCCATATAGTAATTAATACTATAAACTGCTTTTATCTTTTTACTGTGAGGTAATCTTTACTGTTATGTTACTAAAAGATTCACGCCCTCAAAGTTCAAAATCCTAATTGTTACACATGGGGTTAATCCATTATAATCTTATGCGATCTTAGCATAGAATCTTTGCTTTTTAATGTTCTTCTGGACTCAGACCATTTCGTCATCGACTTTTTAAAAAGAGCCCTCCTTCAACTGGTTTTAGTTGTAGATCAAAAAGCTCACTTACAGGTTCACTAACGGTGGTTGAGTTCATCAGCATCATGTCCGACCTATTCTTCATCTAAAACCCCTCCTTCAGTTTATTAGTTTGATCATCAAATGAATCATATCAGGATAATTTTGTTTGTCGCTCATCAGCATGTCCAGAGCGGGATTTTTCTTTCGACTACATAATCATCCAATGCAAAAGTCATCCATTTTTATTTGGAAAAAGATAATATTGTATTTTTAAATTAAAATGACAAACGCACTAGGTCGCAAATGGATCGCTTACGGGAATACGTAATGCATTGGGTAGTGAATTCGTGAAAGGTATTAGGACAATCGTTTGTGATCACGAAATCACCCCAAGCACAATAGATCAAAACCAAATGTTACCGGTTAGATTTCCAAAGTTAGGTGTGTTGTGTAGATGATGTCATAGGACCAGGAACAACCAGACTAGACTTTTTAACATCGACTTAATATTCTGATATGAGGATGTGATGAAAGCACAGAACGATTTGTCCACAATCTTGTAGTTAGAGCAATTGTAAAAAGAAGTGTTAAAATAAGAAGCAATGAAATTTATTCCTAAGATGATTGTGCAAGATGTGTATCAATTGCTAAGCCGTTAGGTAGCCATAGCACCAAACTCAGTAATAATTGGCCGCATCGAGGCATTGTGAATGATAGTACTGATGTATGCCAATGCAACGCTGGAAAGATAAAGGCTATTGCCTGATTGCCTAGGGGATAACGAGTAACATTCCTCTGAATTGAGATGTGGACAAATTCATATGCCGATTATAAGGCTGGGCCTCAATACCGTCTGGAGTTATGAAGGAATAACATTAATGATATGGAGTGTGATTAAAAGCACAGACCCAGGTGCTAGTTTTAAAATAAGTGGAATCAGTTAGAATACGAAATGCTACTAAGGTGACAGAGCTAGCTAGAATGAGTAGAAAAACAGTATCAAAACAAAATGGCTGTACTTTATGACAGTCCCAGAGTATTGAAGACACAGAACAATTACATTAAAACAAAAGGAGATACAACTTGGAAATTAATTGAACACACCACAGCAAAAAAAGCATCTAATGAAGGGTATACTCATGTATTTGAGTATCCCCTATGGAAGTGGCCTATAATTATGATAGAGACAGATGTAAATTTGTACAACCAAAAATTAATAAGAACCATTTATTCTATCGAAGGCAATTTCCGAATCAGTTGTATGGCAGGCATGCAACGATATCAACATTGGGATGCAATTGTAAAACATTTTGCAGGCATGGCCATTGTTAAGAACGGAACCTTTGTGAGGTAACTCTGTAGGATTATTTGAAAGTATAAATACGCGCTCTTTGGTAGTAAATGAGAAGCCAGTGAGTGGATAATAAAATCACTGGTTTAGGTAGTGGTAGGAGGAATAGAAATGGTTCTGAAGGTCTACAATTACTGGAAAAAGATTGCAGAAGCAGAAAGCATGGATGGAATTCTGTACTGTTATATTTAGGTTGTCTATGGATGCACAGCATCAATAATTATAGAATGGTTAGATTAGTTTTTAGATGTTTTAGTCAGCACCTTTTTTAAAATAAAAATAAATATATATAAATGTTGTCCCAAAGTATCATCATTCGGGCACTCGTATAGGCGGTCAAAATCCGGGTGGGAATAAACGAGGAGTTGTGTGTAAATCTATTAAAATGAATACAAAAATCATTTTGAAAACATCTTATCATTGTCCCACGCAGATGGAAGTGAAGGATTATGAAAGCTTAGGAAAAACAGAGAAGGGGTCTAGCAAGATTCTGAAGTTTAGGTCTTGGATTGATTACCAATCTACATGACTCTATCAAGAGATTATTACGAGACAGTTTAAAAAGGTGAATGAAAACGTATATATCATAGATGATTGCTGCTGCAAATAAGGATTCGTCATATAGAAAACATAAAGATTCTATATGCAGATTCAGGAATTAGAGTTTATAGTGGTAGACATGCTCAATCAAGGTTGTTGGATTTTGTTCACAAAAATTATAATAGTGTTATGAAGATTTTAGAGAATAAGACATAAAAGGTGTTTTTTTTGGTTTATTTTTATTGCAAAGATCGTGATTCATCACAAAAAAAATTGGTTGAAGAAAATGATGTCTATTACGGATGATGATAGAGACAAACTATGGAGGAAAACATAAATGAAATTTAAAGGCAGAAAACATTCAAAACTTATAATTAAAACAGATCAATCCTGACACGTTCACAATGGTGTGTAGTTTGTAAGAACTTACAAGTTATTGTAATAAACTTACAGGTTCTGTAATAAGTACTTAACAAGTTATTGTGTTAAAAGGAGTTTTACAAGTGATTGTAATAAGTACGTACAAGTTTTGTGATAAGATAACTTACAAGTTTTGTTAATAAGTACCTATTGTGTTTACACAATTATCAGCTTGAGCTTACTTATAATTTCAGGAGGATATTATATTAAATACAGAAACATATCAATCTTATTCTATTGAAATGTAATACCCGTCTTATTAAGTAAAAACCATGGATGGTTAGCCACAATTATAAACGAAGAGTAGACAGACCAAAAGCCTGTGTTAATAAGCAGATTAGCACCCGTCATTTAGTGTGGGATTCCGTTAAAATATTTTGGAAAACATATAAGAACTTGAAAAATTACATTCTAGATTCGAAGCGAAAGGTTTGGTCATGAGAGTGATCAAGTCATTAGGTTCGATACTAATATCAATTTTGTTTTGTTAATGCTCTTGGATATGGATTAGCAGGAATTAACGCAGAAATTGATGATGTTGAGCTTATTTTTTTTATCTAAAGATATAGAGAATGATCCACTAGTCTAAAATGCTTTATCACATTTTTTGTGCGAGCTTAAATTATAAATTGGGAGTAATCTTAGCTCCACTTGCTGCGGGACTTATAACTGCAAGAAATGTTTCATTTATAAATAATAGTGATACCTATAAAATTGAACCAAGTGAATCACTAATGTGAACCAAGTGAATCCACAAAGGGAACCAAGGGAGGGAGGAGGAACATCGACAAGTGAAAAACAACAATGATACTTATAGGTTACAAAAGAGGAGAACCCAGGTATAGAGTTGCTACAGGGAAAAGAGTTGCAGAGTACAATTGAAAAAAAAAAAAAAAAACAAAAGGGTAATAAAAAAAAAAAAAAAAAATACTGAACGAACCTACAAACATCTACGGATGATAGTCGTGAAGGTGTGAAAGTTTGATTTACTGCCTTAATAGGGTTAACTGCATTGCAGTGAGGGGGCAGGTTATTATTTATGCAAGTTGTTTAAAACTCCTTAAAGTGAACCCAAAGTCAGTGTAGTGTCTGAAGGGCTAGTCGACCCTTTCATTTCGAATAGATCAATTTAAAAAAAAGAAAAAAGAATAAGTATCAAAGGTCATCAGTACTGATAATACATTTAAAACACTGTAAATCACGGAGCAATGGTTGGGGGTTTAAGTATGTTATATAGCATGCTTGAGGTTAAAATTGATAAAAATTAAACCCGCCTGATCTGGTATACACTGGAAGCGGTCCAACGATCGTTTAAATTGACTGCTACTGTTAGCAGTGCACTAGCAATCACAGGATGGTTGGTGAATCAGGAGTATACTGCCAGATGAAATTATAAAGCTAACCACTTAAATATTAAAACCGGAATTAATAAAAATGGCTAAACAAGCGTATGCTGGTACGGTGGTTGTGATTTAAATGCCGTAGCTTTAGTGGTACAAATTTATTAATTTGCCAATTAAAAGATGGTGCAGAGGCTCATGAAGAAAGAAAAATAGGCACGATTTAGCTTTAGATACAAATCAGCAGAGGAAAACAAAAATGGACCGAAGAAAGACTAACCATCTGCGCAAGAGGAGGATTTCATTAAAGAAGCATTACTCAAAGCCATTAGAAGGTTTTGAAACGACAAGAACTCATATTGTTGATTATAAAAAAGTTCGAACATTGTGGTGGGGGGGCTGAGAGTACGGGGGTAATGGATGTACCAAAAACCATCCAAAAGAGTAGATCCAAAAATGTTGTTGAAAGCATAAAAGTACAGTAAAAACGAACGAATAAACTGATTGAAGAATATGATAATTAGAAGTTTCAAGTTTCAACAAAATTTGAAAAATAAAATTAAAAAGATAAAACCAGATGGAATATTGGCTGTTGGTGAGGTGTATTTTCGAATGTGCTAACGAGTGATTTTAAACCAGGGTGCATTGGATGCTAAATTACACATAAGCAGTGAATCTTGAAATACTCGAAATGATGTTTGCAATGAAAAATATGGACAAATCAAGGGTTCTGGGTTAGAGTCGAAAGGTCCTAAAATGACTCTCGAACATTGGTAAATATCAACATTTGAAGGTGGGTCTACATTGATTTACCTTACAAAATTGAAAAATAACAAGCTTATAATACGTGAAAAATAACGATGATGACTTGTTTAAGGTGGGCCTTATGAAGTGCTCTATTTCCAGCAGGTAATAAATTCAGAGAGATCCCAGGCAGTGATCCCATAGATGATGGTTTTTTAAATTTTGATGATATAAGGCTCCAACTTACTATTTCACAAATTACCAAAAGTAGAATAGACAGATACGATTGAATCTATTAATGTTTTTGGTTGGGAATGTGGTTGTGGTTTGTGCCATATAGTTTTGTTTCTTAGTGAAGGTAGGTTAGGTGTTGGTTTGGTGCCATATCATTTAATTCGAAATCATCCGAGTGCAAAGAGATGTTTTAAGGAGTCATTGAGCACGAAAATAAATATCATATACATGATAAAAGTCTTCAGTCGTTTATTGAACGCTCAAAGCAAACACAAGAGCAAATGTGATCCTGTCGAAAATGCCTTACACATTTTTATTAAGGAGGTAAGGAGGATCTTCTTGAGGGGACAAGAACATGTGATGGAATTGGAGGACAGGCATCAAAAATTGTTAAGCTAAGGAAGCCCGGTGTGAAAAAAAAAAAACTGAAGACTTGAAGAAGAAACAAAAAGGTGAGCTGCGTGGAAACATAATTAAATTTATAAATCACGCTAGCGGGTGAAGGTTCAATTATGTCATTTATGCTGATTTTGAAAGTAATCTAACCGAGATTTGGGGGTGTGCTGATATATCTGATAAAAAAATATCGCCAGAAACACGAGAATGAGTCTTCACAATCATGATGTTCTAGTTATTGTTCCATCATTGTAAGATGTGATGAAAAAGTTGGTAAGCAAAGGTATACAGGGAGAATGCTGCTGAAACATTTTCTAAAATCTCTCGAAAATCTACTGAAAAAATATTAATAGAGTATTTGAAAACCAAAAACCTATTGTTATGACATCGAGATGATAAGTGAGACATGAAAGTGCAACACATTGTCATATCATGTAAAAGGAATTTTAAATAGTGGAAAGTTGTAATAGGACATTGTCACATCACGGAGGAAATAGAGGGGACGCAGCTCACGATTACTGTAATTTAAAATTAAAAACTACACCGGATAAAATATTAAAACTGTCATTCCGTCATTGTTTCAACAGGTCTCAGGGGTTAGACTCTCAATTATCGTTGCAAGGCTGTTAGTACTTTAAAGTGGGGAAATTGTGTTGGATTCCAAACAATATGGAAAAATATTTGGCTTTCACATTGGGGCAAGTAGATTTATAGACTTCCCTTCAATTCCTGCAATGCGTCAGTAGAAAATTTGGTTAAAGAATACCGATAAAAATGCCTTGAGGAATATACTAGGAAGATGGTTCTCAGAAAATATTAAATTTGACTGGTAACTAAAAAGGTTGTATATCCATATGAGTACATGATAGTGGGAAAAGATTTGATGGGAAAATGCATCCACCTCTAAAGAAGATTTTACAGTTGTGGATTGTTGACAACCATCACTGATGATGATGAAACATGCTCAATAGGGTGGAATACTTTTTTTTGCATGTGGAAAAACTTGGGGGAATATCACGATCTATACTTGAAAAGTGATATTGTATTGGGAGATGTTTTTGAGAATTTTAGAGATAAAATTATTTGAAAACTTCACAGTCTTAGATCCTGGCTCATTACTACACTCTCCCCGGTTTTAGTTGGTATGACCTACGTTTCAACATTCTGAAATAGAATTAGAGTTACTCACTGATACCGACCAACAATTGGTGGTAGAGAAAGGTATTAGAGGTTGTATTTTGGTATTTCATTGGTTAGTAAAGAGGTGGATGCAAAAGCTAATAATAAATACCCTTACCGAATATAATCCCGATGAACCTACTCAGTTTATGCAATATTAGATGGAATAATTTTTATGGTGGGGCTATGAGTCAATACTTTCCAGTCAACAATTTCCAAAGGGATGCTTGTTGAGACGAAACAAATTGGAATAAAATATTAAATCACGAACAGATTCTGCGTTGGTATATATTAGAAATGATTGGTAGTATCCAAAAGATTGCAATAAATCCACCTTAAGATTATCCTTTGGCTCCCAGAAAGAAAAATTGGATTTAAAAAAAGGGAGTGGTTATCAGAGTTCTAACTACACTGGTGGTGAATCACCTGCGGAGATCCAAATATGAAAAATTAACGCCAAATCTAAGGGAACAAGAACAAAAATATGTACGCATTAAGACTTGCAACTATACTGAGGCCGTGGACTAAAAGTTGCCTCAAAACATCATTAGGATACTGGAATTTTCCCCAATCTCCTTGGATGACGTCAACATAGATTTGAATAAAAACTTACGCAAAGGAGCTTAAGCGTGCCTAGAGGAAAGACAGTGTCAATACGCATGTTGCAATGCTTGTGTTTGTGGAAAACTATGGAAAAATGTTTAGAAAAAAGACTCGTGTGGAGTGGTTTAATTCGGATATGAAGAATCGAAAATGCGCAAGCTAATAGCAAAATCCAAACTCTAGCTAGTCAAAAAATATTTGCGATGGATCAGGGGGTGTTTGTGCCACTGTAAAAACAAGAATAATTGGATTTTTTATTGTTTTTTTATAAAACAATACTGTAGGTATGGCTATTCTGGATCTTAGCAAGTGGTTAATGGATGCTTTTTACTAACGAATTGAACCCAAAAAGTACAATGACAATGTTAATTGCTTATAGTTACAGATACAGATAGTCTCCTTTGGAAATAAAACAGAAGATATATACTCTGATATGGCAATAGATAGTAATAGTGGATGACCCCTAGAATGCTATCCCAACAAAAATCACATCACTCTTCAGCGAAATAAAGAAAAAGGTTGTAGGGAAAAGGAAAGATGAGTGTGAAGGTACTGCAATATTGAGTATATCGGTCTAAGACAAAAAGTATCGAACGTTGTTTAAATGATGCTCATAATGCAAAGAACGCAAGGGGTTTGTGAAAGGTCGCGTCATAAAAAATATAAACACATGAAAAACTACAAAGAGAAAGACTCTTTGATAATAAACTTTCGGTGCATCGGTATGAAACTTTATTAGAAGGGAAGGTCATTTAATCTGTAGTCAAAAAAAAAAATAAAACATGTGAACAAGGTATCCTCTCTCCGTGGATACTAAGGGTAACATTAAATCGAGGATGTGGTCACCCCCCCCCCCCCCCCCCCCCCCCCCCCCCACGAGGCTTATGGGAGTTAGGCATGGGTGATTCATAGTTAGATTTAGAGAGACCTTGGACGAGATAAGTTATATTTAGAGAACTTTGAACGATTGAAATTATATTAGAGAGACTTTGGACCGATTTTGGCTGATGCGGTCCGGATCCGCATTTTACATACTACTCAGGCCTATCTATACGTAATAGTAATAGTAATTAGTAATAGGTCAGAGAGGTGTCGTGGTGAAAGGGGAGTCCGCAAATCTCGAGCTTCGCGATCAAACGTGTGGTTGTTACCATTCATTTCCATGCTTCTTTTAAACCGTAAACCTTTCATTGCATCGCATTTGTATAATGTCACAGCACCCAAGGCAAAACCTTGAAAGGATATCCCTAAGCGATAAGTTTTTGGAAGACCTTTCCTTAAAATATTTTTTTTAATCAATTTAAGGAGGTTGCTTACTGTCCATTAAGGCACGGGAAGTTGCCGTTTTCCTGCAATCAATGGGGTCGTCAAACGAAAAAATAAAATTAATGACGCTACGCGCACCTAAGGTGGCACTCGGCTTAGATAGTATTCATCTTGTCTTGCCCCCCCCCAATCGCCAACTACATAATCGACCCGCCCTGCTTAGGACAATAGGAATACGGCTGGCCGCGTCTGCAATCTGCTAAAAAAACCATACTAAACGAATATGGATTCGTTTCAACAAACTTCGAATACTATTTTTTGACTCGGCTCTACGTTGGATGGATAGTCTTTTTAAAATTTCCAATGTGACAATTCGGATTTTTTAAAGGTATAGTGGATGAATATCTAGACTATAATCTAAGAAATCCCTGGCGGGTAAACCGCCAACGTTAGGTTTATATCCCCATTTGCGATCAATCAGGGAGTGACATTGTTCGCCTTTGTTTTTTATCAATAAGGGGGGGTATTTTGACCAGCTGGGTGGTTGGTGCCAATGCACACACATATGTTCCGAAATGTGCAAATGGTCAAACTGCCAGAAAAAAAATTAATTTAATTTTGTCGCAAAAATTCAAAAGGGCCGCCTGGATGAAGGTGCGTCGACGCTTAAAGACGCGCATGTCATATCAGCAAAAAAAACGGAAAATAGCCGTGTTCACGAGCAGTCGGGCATTGATCAATATCATTAGCACCTTCTGGCAGTTCTTTCATTTCATATTCTCAGTATAGAGGCAGATTTTTTATTATTTTCAGTAACTTTTCTTTTTTGGTGTTCTTAACTTTTTGGGTTGATTGGAGTAGTCAACAACCCCATTTTATTCCTATAGTATTTACACAAAATAAATTTCTCTTCCCATATCGTAATTCATACTAAGAACTTCTTGCTTTATCTTTTACCTGAGTTATATTCTTTATTCTGTTATTTTATAAAGATCACGTCCCCGCAGTTTCAAAATTATCATAATGTTTAACATTTGGGTTTAATCTATATTCTTCTAGCATCTTAGCATAGACATCTTTGCTTTTAATGTTCTTGGCTGATCCAGACCTATTTCTCTTCATCTATAACACCCTTCCCCTGCAACTGGTTTAGTTGTATCATCAAACTCACTTACAGGTTTACTAACAGGTGGGTCTCATCAGCATCATCTTCCAGACCTATTCTCAATCTAAACCCCGCCTTCAGTTATTTAGTTGATTATCAAATGAATCATCATTGATAATGTCGTCTCATCAGCATTTCCAGAGCGGGATTTTCTTTCCGACCCTAATCATCCAATGCAAAGCCATCCATTTTTATTTAAACAGTCAATTGTATTTAAGAAAATGACAACGCGCACTACGACTGTCCCAATTGGATCTTACAGAGAATTACTTCAAGGCATTGGGTGTGGAAAGGTATTCGACAATCTGTTGTGATCACGAACAACCCCAGCACCATAGATCAAACAAATGTTAACGGTTAGATTTCCAAAATTAGGTGTAGATGATGTCATAGTACCCGATACACCCAGACTAGCTTTTTAACAAATCGACTTAATATCTGAATACGATGAAAACAGAACGATTGTCCACCATCTGGTACGCCAATTGTACAAAAGATAGTGTTAAAATAATAGAATGCAAGAAATTTATTCTAATAGACGATGCAGATGTGATCACTGCTATAAGCGATTTATGGTTAGGCCAAGCAACAACTCAGTACTATGGCGCATCGAGGCATTTGTAAGGGGGGAATGACTGTACTGATAGTACTGCCAATGCAAACGACTGTAAAGAAAAAGCTATTGCCGATGCCTATTGGAAAACTATTTTACATTCCGCTGGAATTTGAGCTGCTGAAAATCATATGCCCTATTATCGGGCTGGCCTCATAACCGTCTGAGGGTATGACTTACCATTTAATGATTATGGACGTGTGATTAAAAGCACAAGATCACAGGAGCTAGTTATAAAATAAGTGCAATCAGTTTAGAATACGAAGTGCTTACTAATGCAGAGCTAGATAGAATGATTAGAAACCACTATCAAAACAAACTGGCTCTACTTTATGACGAGTATTGAGACACAAGAACAATTACATTAACAAAAGAGATACACTTGGAATATTATCTGAACAACAACAGCAAAAAGCATAAGGGTAATACTCATGGTACTTTGAGTACCCTATGGAGTGCCTAATTATGCTATAGACACGATAAAATTTTACAATCCAAAATTATAAATAACCATTACTATCGAAGGCCTTCCGAATCATTTGTAAATGCGCAAGGCATGAAAAGATCTCAACATTGGGGGTGAATGTAAAACATTGCAGGCATAGGCAGTGTTAAAGAACTGAACCTTTGTGATGTAATTCCTGTCGGATTTCTTTGAAAGATAATACGCTCTTTGGTTTAGACATGGAACAGTGATGATATAAAATCACGGTAGTGGTAGGAGATAAAATGGTTCTGAAGGTATACACTTCAACTGGAAAACGATGAGAAATCAGATGGAATCTGTACTTGTAATTATGTTGTCATGGATCACAGCTCCAATCTTAAGAATGGTAGATTTAAGTTCATCACCATTTTAATAACAAATCCTATATATTAAATGTTGTTCCCAAAGTATCCTCATTTGGCACCTATGCGGGTCAAACAGGGTTTGGAAAAACAGAGTTGTGTTAAATCTATTAGAAATTGACTACAAAAATCATTTTGAACACATCGTTAATCCTTTGTCCCATCTAAGCATGGAAATGAAGCTTCTAAAAACAGAGAATGGGTCTAGCAAGATTCTGAAGTTTATGTCTTGGATTCTACCAATCTACATGACTCTATCAAGAGATATTACGAACGTTTCAAAGGTGATGAAACGTTATAAGATCCTAGCTGATTGTGCTGCAACTACGAGGATTGTCATATAGAAAACAGAAAGCTCTAAATGCATGATTCAGCGAATTACGTTTAGTGGTGACATGCCATCAAAGTTGTTGGATTTGTCACAAACAATATAATATGTTCTGAAAGATTTTATAGAACAGACACAATGGTTGTGTTTATTTTAATGAAAAGTCGTGATTCATACAAAAATGTTTGAAGAAAATGATGTCATTACGGATAACCACTAGGAGGCAACTAATCAATTTTAAAGGCAAAAAACATTCAAAAAACTTATAATACTTCAACATTCAACCTACAAGTTTACATGTGTTGTAGTTGTTAATAACTTACAAGTTATTGTAATACGAACTTACAATTATTGTAATAAGTACTTACACGTTATTGTTAGGAGTTACAAGTTATTGTAAATAAGTCTTACAGTTTATTGTGATAAACTTACAGTTATTGTAAAAGTACCTATGTTTCCACAATTTATCAGCTTGATCATACTTATAATTTCAGGAGTCTATTATTTAAATACAGAAAGCATATCATCCTTATTTCTATTTAATGTTCCCTCTATTAAATAAACCATGGATGAGTTAGCACAAATTATACACGAAGATGTAGAAACCAAGCCTGTGTTTGATAAGTCAGATTGCACCCGTCAGTAGTGGTGGTGATTCCCGTTAAATATTTTGGAAAACATTATAAAACTTGAAAATACCTTCTAGATACGAAGTCGAATTTGTCATGAGATGATCAAGTCATTAGGTTCGGACTCCAAAAATCATTTTTTTTATGACTCTCCGTTATGGATTAGCAAGAATTAATGCAGACATTTGATGATGTTGAAGCTTTATCTAAAGAGTTAGAGAATAGCCCCTAGTCTCAAATGCTTTATCACATTTTTTTGTGCTGCTTAATTATAAATTTTGAGTAATCTTAGCTCCACTTGCTGGCTGGACTTATAACTGCAAGACTGTTTCATTTAAAAATAATAGTGATACTAATATCAACTGAACCAAGTGGAATCACAAATGACCCAAGTGGACACAAGGACCAAGTGGAGGAGGAGGAACCCCAAAGTGAACAACAAGTACTAAGGTTACAAAGAGAAGAACCCAGGTAGAGTTGCTGGCAGAAAAGAGTTTTCCGAGTACAATGGAAAACAAAGGAAAAATACTGAACGAACCTACAGATGATGGTGTGAATGTTGATTACTTGCCTTACATAAGGTTAACTGCATTTGCAGTTGTAGTTGTGCGTTTAATGTTATTTATGAACGTTGTAAACTCCTAAGTGAAACCAAAGTCTTGTAGTGTCTGAACAGTCCGACCCTTTCATTTCGATAATCAATTTAAAAAAAGAAAAGAATAATATCAAATGTCAATCAGTACTGATAATCTCATAAACAACGTATATCACGGATTCCAAGGGTTGGGGGTATAAGTATTGTATATAACATGCTTGTGAGTAAAATGCTAAAATTAAACCCCGCCGATCTTGGTAAACGGACGTCACATGGTTTCAATTGACTGGATACTGTTAGCAGTGCACATAGCACACAAGGATGGTTGGTGAATCAGGGTATAACTACCAGATAAAATTATAAAGCAACCACTAAATATTAAAAAGGATACTAAAAATGGCAACAATAGCTATGGCTTGGTAGGTGGTGGATTATAACTGCCGTAGCTTTTAGTGGTACAAATTTATTATTTTCCAATCTAAAAGAGGGTGCAGAGGCTCAAGAAGTAAGAAACGGCACGATTTAGCTTTAGAAAAACTCAGGCATAGATAAACAAAATGGCCTAAAAAGACTCCAACCATCTGAAAAGAGGATGCATTAAAGAAGATTACCTCAAAGCCAGTAGAAGGTTTGAACGACAACCTCATATTTGCGAATAAAATCGAACAGTGGTTGCGGTGGCTGAGTACTGGGTAATGGATGTACAAACAACCATCCACTAGATATACCAACAATTTTTTTGTAAACAGCATAAAGCTACCGTAAAACGAAACTGATTGAGAAGAACTATGAATAATTAAGGAAGTTTCAAGTTTCAACAATTTTAAAATAAAATTAAAAAAGATAAACCAGATTGAACTATTGATGTTTTTGAGGTGTATGTTTTCGCATTGTGTCAAGAGTGATTTAACCGCAGGTGAATTGGAGCTCAATTACCAAAGCAAATCTGAAATACTCGGAATGATTGAAAAATGGACAATTCAAGGTTCTCTGGGTTTATAGTCCGAAAGAGTCCTAAATTTGACTCTGACATTGGTAAATATCAACCACTTGAAGGTGGGTCTTACATTTGCTTAACCTACAAAATTGAAAAATAAACCAGCTAATTATTAATGTGAAAAATACGATGATGACTGTTTAAGGTGGCCTTAAATGCTCTATTTCCAGCGGTAAAAAATCAGAAGAGACCCCAGCAGTTATCAATAGATGATGGTTAAATTTTGATGAATAAGCCTCCACTCCTATTCTCACAATACAAAAGTAGAAAGACAGAACATTTATCTATTAATGTATTTGGTTGGGAAGGTGGTGTGGTTGTGCATATCCATAATTCGAAATCCTCCGAGTGCAAAAGAGATTGATTGATGCTCATTGAGCAAGAAATAACTATCATTATACATGGATAAAACTCGTCAGCGTTTTATTGAACGCTCAAAGCAAAACACCAGAGCAAAGTTATCCTTGTCGAAAATGCCTACCATTTTTTATAATAGATCGTCTTGAGGGGCACAAGGAAGATGTGATGGAATGCGGAGACAGAGCATCAAAATTGTAATGCCTAAGGAATGGTGTGAAAAAAAAAAACTTGAAGACTCTGAGAAGAAAAATGGGTGCGTGGAAACATAATTACAATTATAAATCAGCTAGAGGATGAAGGTTCCTATGTCCTTTATGCCTGAATTTGAATGTAATCTAACCGAGAATTTCGGGTGTGCTATATCCTGAAAATCAAAATACGCAGAATACTCACAATCATGATGTTTCTAGTTATTGGTTACATCATTTGTACGCTGTGATGAAAAAGTCGGTAAGCCAAAGGTTAAGCCAGAGGACTAATCCTGCTAACAATTT
>JAODTK010002007.1:0-10265 GCA_026419785.1 Sclerodactyla briareus | reverse complement strand
AGTTAGAAACAATAGGTTTCCTGTACTCCTGCCCACAACAAAGCTATACCCAATTTCAACTTGATAAGACCAATCCTTCCGTAACTTTAGCGTGGTCACAAAGTTTTATAACGTGTGTCCTCTGTTGACATCAGATTTCTCTACCTGACCTAAACATAAGGGTTTCATGTATCATCAGGGAGCACACAAATACCCCAGTATGATCTGCACCCATCCAGGTGGGGTCCTTGTTTACAATCTAAAATTGGCCAAAATAGGACTTTTCACAAATTTCCATTCTTGACAAAAATTCCTCCCAACCTAAACTAAAAACAGGTGACGTTCCTGTACGCCCCATAATGAAGCTAGACACTAAATTTCAACTTAGAATCAGAACCATTCTGGACTTATCGTGTTTTTACAAGGTTTTCCGACTTTTGACCTCTGGTGACCTCAGAAGACCTCTGACCTGACCCCGAAAATACAAGTTGAGCTTTCATCCACCCATGTAGGTTTCCGAGTTATCCGTGATTGCAAGCAAAAATTTGCCAAAAGATCGACTTCTACACAGTATTTTTCTATTTTTGAGCCCAATATCTCACCGACCTAAACCAAGAGACCTGAAAGAAGTCCATGTGGGGTGAGTTATCGTGTTTATCAGCTGGGCTGCACAAACGCACATACATACACACTTACACACACTGTCATGTGTCACTCAAGTCTATGCGCTGGAGAAGGCGCCAGGCTCTGACGGAACTCCTGCAGAGTTCTATTATATGTCTCTTTTTTGGGGAGATATTGGCATTTAGTCGTGGATTTCTTTAATTATGCATTTCAAATGCTATTTTTTATCAGATGTAAACAGCGGAGCGGTTATATCTCTATTCCAAAGCCGGGGCAAAGACACTACTTAGATTGGCGTTATTGCCCTTTTTAACGTACGATTTATAAAATAAAAAAGTGGATTGCCTCCCTCTAAATTGATGGTTTCAGATATCATTATCAGTTATGAACAACGAGGTTTTCTAAAGACGTTTCATAGGAGAAATAATAGGCTTGTTGATGACATTATTTGGTATTGTTTTTGATAAGAAGGTTCGGTCATCTTTCGATCGCTTAGATTGGAGCTTTTTCATCATACCCTAAATTATTTTTAATTGTGGTCTTCCTAAAATCTTGGGTGAGTTTAATAGCAACGCTTGCAACATGTGTTCACAACGGGAATTTTTCAGGTACTTCAGGGTTCACGCTGGTGCCGTCAAGGTTGCCCATTAAGGCCCTTATATTCTTATTATTTGTACTTAAAATTCTTTGTCTTCAATCATACCGATATGATATTAAGGGAATCACAGTCCAGAGGCACCCTGACAATATCACGTATGCAGAGGACACAGTTATCATATGGATGGGTCCAATCTTACTTTGATTCAGTTAACAAGTTTGACATAACTTTTGTCGAAGGCTCGGGTCGGAAAAATTAATTTAGAAAATCTCAACTGTTTCTGCTTGGTCTCTTTTCAAAAAATCCGCATTACTTAAACATTAAATATTTTGCCACATTTACAAACATTTGCCAACATTCCTCATCATAAGAGGACTCTTTAAGCTAAAGTATGTCCCTAAACTTTTCAGTATATAAACAGCTGGGAAACCTTGGTCTTCTAGAGGACCTTACACCGATAGGTTAAAGTGCAGTTATTACACCTCTTGCTATTCACAACTTGTTATTTATCAAGAAGTGCTTCCAAACCGCCAGATATTCGCTCAGGAATCTAATTATGAGTTTTTCAAGTTGATTGAATGATTAAAACCAGAACAAAATTAACCGATCTGTTCCTTGTAATAAATGCTGATTTAGTTTAAAAATAAGTGGCGTTAAGAGGTCTAATGGACCAATTTACGACTTTGGGAAAGCGCTGTACAACTCTATGCTCTTAGTATTTATGATCTTTTTTTATTATTTCCATCTGACTTAGAAAAGGAGATATCAGTTTGAATAACGTCTTATTCAAAGGTGATATATGGGTGAATTTAGCTTTTGTTTCCCCGAGGACAGATTTGGAAACCAAGGGTTTGACACAATTATTTTTTATTCAAAAATCGATACTCGTGTTGTTTCTTCGAGGCTTTTCAAGATGAAGAGTGCTTTTTATGTAGAGATTCGTATCCATGGATGGTCACTTTCTATGATATCATGCTTTGAGGTGGAAATAACAATTTTGGAAAAGAAAAGGAATATTGACACGATTAACATGTTATCCACTTTTTCAGATGTTTACATGGAGACAGTGAAAGCTTGTTATCTTATCATTCACCGCCCCCACTTCTATTATTATTACTTAACCATTTCCGATGTAACAACTAAAGAGATACTTTAATAAACGAGATGCAAAGAAAAAAAAAAAAGGGACACTGTCAGGACTGTATAGATTCTTCTGACTCGTCCAGGAGTTAAAAATGCTGATTGATCAAAAAGTTGTTTTTTTATAAAGTTTAAAAAACACATTATGCACCAAGTTTCATGAAAATTCGACGAACTTGGAATTTCGCATAAATTAATGCAAAGCGGACATCATTGAATGATCTCCATTGATACAGAATCTGGTTTTAAAAATCTCGAGACTGAGGAATAATCCTATAGTACCAAAGTTCTTGTAAATCTGACGACTTGTATTTTCACATGAATATGACAAATTAGACACATTGGAATCACCTCCATGAACCGAATCTTTGTTAAAAAGCATCGACCGAATTTGATCATTATCACCAGGTTTTGTGAGAACTGACAAACTTCGAACTACATTAAGCAAATTAGTGACAGTAGCCTATTTTCAATTAAAATCAGTTAATCTAACTTATATCCTGCAACTATGTACCAAACCAAGTCACAATTCCACTTACGGTCCATTTGTATCATGCTAACGAGTCTAAACAATTAATTAACAATAGGCTAATACCCTACTTAATTAGTGCCTTTTGTGCGAAAAAAAATTAAACAAATCGTTGTTCACCAAACACGAACTACATACGAAATTTTCACAAAAATCGGTCTATCCTGTTAACCAGAAAGGTGACACCACATACATACATACATACATACAGACATCATACATAACATACATAAATGACATACATTACATAAGTTCCCAGATGTGTTGCTGCCACTATGGGTAGTGGGGGCATTCAGTCCGCAGGAATCTGCGCGGCAAATTCAAGACTGTTCCCGGTGTGTGCAGCTGTGTAGTGTGGAGAGGAGCAAATGACTCACGTCCTGACCTGGGCCAGGACCTGAAGCGCCATACAGGACAATCCGCGTTGACCATTCAGCTAGGAATCGAAGCAATGGAGATGGAGACTTAAAAGCAATGGGAAAAGTATCAAATTTGGACGAATACGGGTGGTTTTAAAGCTGCGTCCACCTTGATGGGTGTAGCTCATACTGCACAAATGTACAAGGACGAATGTACAATTTTGTGATAAATGTTCAAGGCCATAGGCCAAGAAGCGCGTTTCAAACAATAGTCTATAGTGCCCGGTTAATGACTTTTGACCTCGATCTTCATAGGGCCAAAAATGTCTTATCAGTCAATAAATCATTCCAAAAAACAGGATGGTCCCCAGGGCCCACAGGGGCCTTGGGTTCTAAATACCTGGGGGAACCTGGAAGGGGCAGCGCAGTTAATAGACCATTCCTTATGACCGAACATCATCACTATGCAACAACATTTGTAGGAGAGACAGATGATACAGGCCCTATGTCCCTAATTCCCCACACCCCCAATGGCCCTCTGCAAGCGGGACCATTACAAAGTCACTTTGAAGAGAGATCAATTTAAGCCTGGAAGGAGATGCATCTCAAGAAGCATGTGTGAAATTCCATAGAATTGACCCAAGTCGGACCATTGAACAAAAATTCCTGAACGACCCCGAAAGTCGGCTTTCGACCATTTATTATGACTGAATCCAGCACTGTGCACACTAAGTTTGTGAGAGGAGGAGCATTTGCCTAATTCCACATGAAGGGACCTAGGTCTCACACTGGGCTATGGTTTTCTGAAAACACTAGGCACCCTGAAGGTAGGCTATAATATCAATCATCAAAAATTGTATGAGGTACAAGATTTTGCGGTATTTCATCGAATAGGCCCTAGGCCCAAACTGGGCAATGGGCCCAAAATTCAATACAACCCCAATGGCCCTTCCCAAGGACCATTACTGGTAACTTTGAAGAAAATCAATTGACACTTGTGGGAGGATGCATTCCAAGTTCATTGTGGGAAATTTCATACAAGAACGACAAGGGGCTTAGTGTTCATGACTGCCTTAACATGTCACTTACGGATACCTTTGACCTCACTCCAAGGAAATTGTGGATTAGGTTCGACTGATAATATCTGTGTGTTACTTAATAGATACTTTCAAGAAAGAAAGCTGCAAATCAGTTTTGCCTAGCAGATGACCGTGACCTGACCCCAAAACAATAGGGACCATGTACTCTTTAAGCTGAAACCCACATACCAAACATGAGTACTTTGTTACAGGCCGAAAGCGAGTACAGCGTATGAAAATAAAAATGTTCACAATTTTCCAATCTCCACCCCAAGATCACTCCAGTCTTCACCAAAATTAATGGTTTATTTTACTCCCCATGAGAATGCACATACCAAATTTCAACCTGATCAGATCAGGTCGAGACTCATTGTGTTAAAAAGATTGTCAGACTTCGACCCTAATGACCTTAGATGACTTCGAATGGACCCCAAAACGATAGGGATCATGTAGTCAGTATGAGGGAACCCCACATACCAGTATGCGATTCATCCGCCACGTGGGGTTGGGTGATGCACTTAACCGCTAAATTGCCCAAAATCTCAATTTTTCACAATCGCCCATTCTTCCCCAAAAATAACCGCTGGTCTACACCGAAACATTAGGGTGATTGTACTCCCCATAAGGAAGCTACGAACCACAATTCCAGCATGATGGAACAAGCATTCTGGACTTACGCTCTCCACAAACTTTTTTTAGACTTTGACCTAGAATGACATCGATTGGACATTTGACCTGACCCCCTTACAATAGGGATCGTGTACTATTATGAGGAACATAAATACCAAGTATGAGACTCATCATCCAGTAGGATAGGGTCATGCTCTTCATAAGCTAAAAGTGCCCAAAAATTTTCGCGATTTCCAATTTCTTTCCCAAAATGACCGCGGAACTGCACCAAAAACAATAGCGTGCTTTGTAATCCCTCCCAATAAGGAAAGCCTACACACCAAATTTCAACTTGATGTGACTAAGCACTCTGGACTTTCCTATTAACAAGATTTTCAGACTTCGACTCTGGCTGACCTCAGATGACCTTGACCTGACCAAACCAAAACCCTAAAACCTCAAAATGAAGAGGTGGCTATCACTCTTTTAGGATATACCATGTCGAATATTACCAAACACCGTACCAACATATAGTCTGCAGGACTTCATTTGATAAATCCTCAAAAATGGGAGTGTGTCATTACAATTCAGGTGACGGGGATGTCAATCAGCAGTAGCACACGGCGTTGATATGGATGAACTATTTTCTAACCTCTTGCATACGAAATGAGAATTTATTCAAGAATGAAGAATTTCAAGCCTCATGAATCGAAGCCTCATGAGACGGCACACAGAATTGCTTTCGGTGTTAGAGGAGACATATGGGATGTGAACATGTTTGGCTGCCCTTAATATGCTCATCATCCTCGATGCTGAGAGGACGGTCAGGGGTCATCCACGAGAATGTGAGACGAGACTCCCGCGGTACTGGAATGATGATACTGCAAATATTATCAAGTAGTCACTCAGCGGTATTTCGAGCATATTCTCTGCAGCCTCCCGATCTGGGGTGGGGAGTAGCCAAGAACCAGATGAGCCTTGTACACAAGGTAATGTAGTTTTGGGTTTCTCATGAGTGGGATCTTGATTGAACAAGGCCCACATCCTACTTTTACAGGTTTTGCGCGAGGACCCATATACTATCACTCGTTCCTAAGCGCTGTCTCCAGTTCGATGGGACCGATCCGTCTGCAAAATATAATGAGGACGCCAGCCAAACCCCTCCTACTGTTACGTACGGATTGTTCAGTCGCGAAATTGCGTCTCTCATTCCTTCTGGTGGTTGCAGTTGAAAGGAATTAGTGAGCGCCCGTTCCCGCACAAAATGTTTCAGATTGTGTTTCCAGCTTTAGTTGCCATTTTGAAGTCTTGCACAAGATCCCGAGGCGGCTACAATCCCAGACGCAGTGGATCGCGTGGGTTTGATTCCATCAAGGGGTTCGCTCCGCAGTTTGTCATGCATGATGAGCTCCTGAACTGCTTGCTCCTCCTTTATTCTTGACTGGTTGGAACTCAACAGTTGCACGAGATGCTCGGGAATACTGCGAGACGGCGGAAAACGTGATCGCTCGCAATGCAACTGTCACAAATTCTCTCAATCACGGCATTATACAACGAAATAATTTATGGCATATCGACTACCTGATTAGAAGCCTATTTTCTTAACGACGCTGGATTCAAAGACATCAGGATGTACAAGGGGCGATGGGCCCCCGACTCTTCGCATCGAAACATTGATGTTATTGAAGGGCTGTTCACACTTGTGCGAACCGATACGATACGGCTACGATCGAATGTATCGGAAGTCAAGTTGATTGTATTTTAAACTTTATAGTACGATAAATTCAGCGAATGCGATAAATACGCACTGATCGATAAAATGCGCAAGCCTGGGAAGGCACTTAGACTGCATCCACCCACCGCTTCCAATCACTCAGCCTCCTCCGAGCAAGTGACCGGCTGAGCCTGTCCCTCTACCCCCTTAACCGGCTGAGTTTTTTGTCCTTCCCCCTAACTCTCCAAAGGGTACCCGCGTAACTGCGCTAACCATGAGCTACGTGGCCGCCGCGGGGAGGGCTCTTAACCCCAGGGGTCTCGTGGGAGAACAGAACGGGAGACGGGATGTCCACCGGGAGGCGCGCCATATGCCCAAAGAAGCGCAATTGAGTAATGAATCAGGCAGCTGGCCTCACCATCCCCGCCTACCCTTGCGTTGGATGCCAGTATATTGCATCGGTATCCCAGAATACGGCGAAGTGATGTAACCAGGAAAGCATCCAGTCAATTGAGTCAATTTCGTATAAACTCGTGGGAGTGACAAAGTCATTGGAATCCACTCCCCCCCAAACGAAAACCCAACGCCATTGCACTCGGGCACTGCCTTTGCAAACAAACACAATATCGTACAGAGTTGGAATTCGGGCATACTGGATATATTAATTCCGAAAGTTGAGATAGTTCATCTTTAGCGCAGTTAGACTTATGAACAACGCAATAAAAACAGACGCCTTATTCGTGCGTAGCGCAATATTTTTTCACAATACTGATGATGAATATGTCAAAAGTAGCCCTAATCGAGTTCACAGGCGCAGCATGACTCGTATTGTAAGGAATCTTGTGATCTTCTCCACACATTCAGCAAACCCACATAACCTTGAGTCTCTTCATTCTTTAGGAGGGGGGTTGGTTGGGGCCAAGGCCCCTGTTCTGTGGCTACGCCACTGAGAGGGGGTAATCTAAGAGGAGGCGCATTTTTCCTGGATGGTGGGCGCCAGATGGTACTGAACATGCAGTCGAGTTCCTGCCAGGCTCAACCGGCGCTATACAGCATGCTGGCATGACCAAAGTATGTAACCTCATTTTAGCAGCTTATAATTTTATCTCGGTGAGTTTTTGGGCTTCGATATTTCGGCCACACAACATGTCTCACACAGTATACTTCCCTGACGGGCTTATCGTAATGACGGTGCCGTAGCGTTTTTCTTTTTTCTCACATACGCTGTTAGTTCTCGTGTTCCTCTTCCAGGCTTCGCAGACATTTTGTAGCCCGTTCCATTGTCATATGGGTGAATGTTCTCTGTTGTATAGCTCATGCCATTTTCAGCTGCCTCCTGTATATTAGGTGAGCATATAGCCCTTGTAAAGGCGTTCCGGTGAAGCGTTGCCCCTACACCAGTACCAAATCACCACTATGTGTTGTCCCCTGCATTCGATAGTACGCCCTCTAATGTGTCCGTCCTGCGATCTGTCCGCCACGTAGTCCTTTGTTCAAGACGCCGTGCCGTGGACTCCAATTTGTTGCGCTTCTTCTCACATGCGTCGAGTCCCGTATACATCCCTTGAACAGTATGGTCCGAAATATGTTTTCGCCACGACGTCGCCCCTCGTAGTACTGGCAATATCAACAACGAGAAACGTGTTCATCAGTAATTAGCGCTACATGAATTTCTCCTTGCCGGTGCCCACTCGGCTGAGAACTTCCGCTGCAATCATGAAACGCTTCGAAAACTTCACATTCTCGTCGTCTCTCACAACTCCACTAGGTCCCAAATTTCCTATATCGTCTATTCATTTTTGCCTAAGATATTAAAAACAGACATCGGAGAAATGAATGTTTCCTTCCCATCTGTCAATATTATTAATTTTCAGTTCCAGATGTAACACAAATATTAGGAGAGAAATAAAAACTCAGTATTTGTTTTCATAGGGTCCTCGTAGAAGCCGAATTAGGCACACACGGAGTGAACAACCACTTGAAACGTGGTGTGATTAGCTGCTTTAGATTGTAAAGATAATAACGTCGTATTGAACAGTCCCCAAGACGACGCTATTATTGCCATTCACCAGTCACCACTGATTGATACGATAGCTGGAAGGCACAACCGTTTGGTTCGTTGCAAACGAAAGTTAAAGAGTGCTAGCTTCGTCCTGACCCAAGACTATCCGCCAGAGACAGGGAGGAAGACCATATTGGCATCACAGTCGTGTGATACTTACGTACAAGGGTGAATAATTCCTCCAATTAAACGCACGTAGTGAAGTTTGTATAGAGTTATACCGTTACTTTCACACTATAACGGAGGGAAACAGGAGAAGAACAATCGAACACTCTTCATATTTTAAAGCCAACAAAAAGTCCGACAGACAAATTTTTCTCTGAGGGCGGGTGACCCAATACCCGAATCCGCAGGGAGGGCATGTATCCCTCCGTTAGTGTGAATACCGGTATAACCGATCTCCCACTCACTGTTCGTTTAATTTATGATTATACTGTGGGGGGAAAAAAACGTCACCTCACTTCACAAGAGTATTAACTAACTAACAATGAAGTATTCAAAAGCTGCTGGAGTGACCGCGGTAAAGGACACTGAAAGGTACCATAAAGCAGTTACAGCTACTTTCCTGATTATACTTATATATTGTCGTTTTTCATAATAGCGGCTTGACGATAAGACTCTCCGAAGTGCAGGAACAGTAATTAGATACAAACTCCAGCAAAACAATATGCATTTTTTGAAAAGACATATTTACTGTTGTCAGTTCAGTTCGTATTTATATTTTGTTTTGCAACCAAATGACGAATGCATATTACTGTTGCTAGTATATGCCCAATTAGCAATAGAGCAATTAGCAATAGAGATTTGCATAATGTATATGGGCCTACTGCTGCCACTTGAATGCAGCTTCCTATTGCATCTTTGTTTGAAGTATGAAAACTACATGAATTAACAGCAAGGATCACTGATGTCAGTTTAATGAATCGTTCTATAGCAAGCAACAAGTTTAAAACTTTTAGCGGATTGGAAGGCAGCCACTTCTTTGAGAGGATCTTAGTTAGTTTTATATCGCATCACTAAATTAGAAAAACTTACTATAAAAAAAAAAAAAAAAAAAAAAAAAAAAAACAAAAAAAAACCCAATTACCCGTTATGTTTTCGGTGATTACTAATACAAAAAGTCCAAGTGTTGGTTAAATAAGATAGACGCCATAGTCACTACCCAAAGGGCACAGTTACATCCTCTGAAATAGTTGGCGTACGTTCATATTCTGATATACCGAGCATCATGTCATACAGAGACAAGTGTACCGCAGACACGACCAACTTCCCCGGTTCCATCTTTTACTTTTCATGTTATACGAATCACCGAATTTACTGAAGTAATTATCGCAACAGATCGTCCCCGTGTATGTGAAGACTCGCTTAGGGAGAATGGGGGTTGGGTTAACAACGCAATCGATAAAATCGCGTACAAGAGCGACATTGCCACAAATTCAATTCCCATGGCATAAATGTACTGACAACTGGACCGCGTCCTTGTCAGCCATGGAATTAGCTTCCTTTGATAGAAAAGATGCCAGATGCTGAGAAAATGTTCAGATTCACTATTCACAAACTTTATATTTAATC
>JAODTK010002002.1:0-13979 GCA_026419785.1 Sclerodactyla briareus | reverse complement strand
TATCACCTTAGGGATGGTATAATGGTGTGATATGTGCGGTGTATGTATCCCTTAAAAAAAAAAAAAAAAAAAAAAAAAAAAAAAAAAAAAAAAAAAAAAAAAAAAAAAAAAAAAAAAAAAAAAAAAAAAAACACTCGGGATGGTCTTATGGGTGGGTATGGTGCGGATGGTGTGGATGATAGCACCTTAGGATGGTAATTATTGTGGGTATTCGTGCTCGTTGTGATGGTTTCACTTATGGATGGTTTAATGGTGGGTATTGTTCGATGTGTGATGAATATCACCTTAGGGATGGTATAAGGGTGGGTATTGTGTGCGATGTGTGATGGTATCACCTAGGGATGGTATTAATGGTGGGTATTGGCGTTGTGCTTATTCACCTTAGGGATGGTCATTATGGATGGGTATTGTGCGGTGTGATGGTATCACCTTAGGGATGGTAGTATGGTGGGTACTTGTGCGATGTGTGATGATATCACCTTAGGATGGTATTAAGTGGTATGTGCGATGTGTGATGATATCACCTTAGGGCTGGTCTTAATGGTGGGTAGATTGTGCGGTGTAGGTATCACCTTAGGAGGGTAATATTGCGGGTTTCAGCGATGTGTGATGGTATCATCCTTAGGGATGGTATTAATGGTGGGTATGTGCGCTGTTATGAATCACCTAAAGAATGGTAGTAATGGTGGGTATTGTGCGATGTTGTGTGATTCAACCTAAAGATGGTCAGTAATGTGGGTATTTGGGTGCATGTTGATGGTATCACCTTGGGATGTATTATGGGTGGATTGTGCATGTGTGATGGTATCAACCTTAAGATGGTAGTAATGGTGGGTATTGTGCGATTGTGATGGGATCACCTTAAGGTGTATTAATGGTGGGTATTGATGCATGTGTGATGTTTATCACTTAGGGATGGTATTAATGGTGGGTATTGTGCGCTGTGTGATGGTATCTACCTTAAGATGGTAGTAATGGTGGGGTTTGTGCGATGTGTGATGTTATCACCTTAGGGGATGGGTATTAATGGTGGGTATTGTGGCGATGTGTGAGGTATCACCTTAAGAATGGTAGTAATGGTGGTGATCATTGTATAGATCGATGTGTGACTGATACACCTTAGGGGAGTATTAATGGTGGGTCTGGTGCGCGTGTGATGATATCCCTGCGGTTGGAGAAAAGTACTAGTAATAGCATGCTCAGATGCATTGAATTTTGGTGAACATAGGCTATGTACACATACTTCGACGATATTATATTTTTTTTTACCCCTGACAGGAACGTAGAGGTCAAAGATCAAGAAGAGGCCATCCATCATCCAGGTGTCCATTGCCTCGTCTTAAGGCTTCCCATTCCCGCAATCCAGGTCCGCCTGGGAAGAAGAGCTGAGAAGAAGTTCGCGGCACGCACGTCGTCTTCATGCTCAGTGAGATTGTCATCACCTCAGCTTTGCCGATGGTGTGTATAGGTAGAGAGAATTCGTGGTCAAAAACATCATATCAAAGATACATGTTTTGCATTTTTGTTGAAACCTGCTTTCCTTCCCCTGTGTTCTGCGCACTTGGCAAAAATGAACTCAAGTCAGAGGTCACTCTGGATCGAGTAGTTAGACCAGCAGATCAAAAATTGTTTTTCCACCAGTGTGAATATTCTATTAAGTCATCCAAGTACTAAGCCCTCTGGCTTTTTCTGATCTCAAAACTAGCTTTCCCCCAGTGTTCGTCAGACAGCAGTGACATGAAACCTCAAGTCATAGGTCACTCTGGGATCGTGTTGGGGACAAGCAGTCAAAGTGGATTGTTAGCATTAAATATTCTAATCAATCATCAAAGTTGCTGTGTCTGGAGTCAAGCATCAGAAAAAAGATTTCGTGTGATGATTATGATGTGAAGCATGTTATGGTGGGGATATTCAAGGTTTTTAGGTCAACTGACATTTTAGCTCCACTACAGCTGTGTTTACAGCCGGCAAAATAGACCACTGTAACTGCTGTCCTATGTATAGAAAAATTATTGTCGGCGCCTGAAGATTATGATGATCATCTAATGGTATAAATGTGTTGTCTCAGTTTGTGTTAGAATGGGTCGCTGGAAGTCAATAATGTGTTTAATTTTGCCCAATGCATGCCATTCTATTCACACAACCTCCTTTGATAGCCCCAGTCACAATCAGTCTTATTATTTGAAACTGACTAGTGCTATTAAAAGTATGCACTTAGGGCTGGCAAACTATATACACCTCTGTATGCTTCGACTCTGCTGTTATCACGACTGTGCCAGTTTTGCTCTCATTTGCTTCTAAATCGGTCGGCTGAAACGATGCTAAATACAAAATAAAACACCCACTGATCATGAGAAGGCGAGGGTAGCAGTTGAGGAACCCACTTAATTATTTTGTATCACCATACAAGAGGCGAATGCTCCCCAAGCCTACCAGGAAGTCACGACCCAAGCAAAAGCCGAGCGCCTGAGCCGGACCCTGACTGCGTCCACGACGCGATCCTTGAGGACCTTGTCTACCCCTCGGAGATCGTCGGCAAGCGGATCCGTGTGAAGCTAAGAGATCTCGGTCATCAAAGTACAACCTGGACAAGACCCAACAGAACCAGGTCGAGCACAAGGTTAGTACCCCCCTCTTTCATGTCACACAACAACCTTATAGGGATTTGCCCATCTAGGCTGGGACCTAGGTGGATCATTGGTTTTTTCCCCCAACGTTTGTTCCAGCCTAAACTGAAAATCAACTGCCCTGAACTGTGGAAAAATTATAGGGGCACCTCGGGCTGCTTTCGATGATGATTTCCTGCACTTTCCAAATTGTTGGTTTTAAAACCATGAATAGAGCCCACTGAATGCATCAACAATCTTGCATCTTGGGCTTGTGTTCAATTGACGCCCCCGCCCTCTCCCTGTGACATTTTTCTTAATAATATATTGAAACTCCTTACATTAAGAGACCGTGGTCACTATGTCTCTATTCCTTGTTCCACGGCCATGGCGTAACAGATGAAAAGGCCCGTTCCCCGAAAGTAGATATCCGTTCGTTAACGAACCTGCACTTGAAAGAAATCAACAAGGCAACCTGCTGGAACCTTTTGATTTATTGTGTGGGGTCCATGGTTTTCATCGGTGCTTGTTTGAACATTTGTTCACATACATGAAAACCACCATGGGTTTAGCAGTTGCGCAACACCAGGCAAATTGTGGATGTCCATCAATTGGGCATCAACAACCAGGAAATTGTCCCACAGGTATCATTTCTATTTCAATCAACGCTTTTTAATTGACATGGTGAATACTCGGGCCTATCCTCGACACCAGTGGTATCTTCTTATTCCTGACAAATTCAGAGGATCTATGCAGGTCATGACAGTGTGTGTGCGTTTACTTGAAGGCTATCCCTGCAGGACCATATCTTGTCAACACAACAAACCACAGCCGACTTGCGAGGACATTGTTTCGGTGCGATACCTTGAAAGTGGGTCCCGCACGACAATGCATTTTAAACGCTTCTACTACCCCCCTCTATCCCCGAAGGGCATTGGAAGCATGTCCTCCTCATAAATCTTTATGTGTGATTCAATATTTTTCAGTGGTGTGTTTATTAGAGTTAATGTTTCTACCATTCATCCGAGGACAAGTTACTGTGCATGTGCGGGACTTAACACACCCTCGCAAAGCACAACATTCGGACATTTTTTTTTTTTTGCCAAATGGACTGTCCTCCGCAAAATACTACTGTACAGTTCGTACGTGGGTTGGTGTGTGTGTGTGTGTTGGTGTGTGCATAATGGTGATCCCAGCTTATAAACACGTAACTGACCTCCACCCACCTAATGGCAAGGCTCATACTGGGTATGTGTGTTCCCACATGATGAGTACATGAAACCCTAATTGTTGTTTTCGGGGGTCCGCGTCAAGTATGACAACCTGTGAACACGATCGTCCCTAAATGGTTGGTCTTCTGATCATTTTGTAATTTGGTGCTATATAGCTTCCTATGGGTATTAAGGAGCCCTATTGTTTTTAGCTCAAACCAGCTATGCTGGTTCGTATTGGAATCTGTATGTCACTCTATCTATCTATCTAATCTGTCTGTCTGTCTGTCTGTCCCTGTCTGTCTGTCTGTCTGTCGGCCTTCTGCCTGCCTGCCGCCTGCCTGCCTTGGCCTACCTACTGCCCACATACCTACCTACCCACCCAGATACCTACCTAGGCAACATTTGCCTTTTTGGTGGGCCCCAAACATTCATTCATGTATGTGTTTACCAAACTTGGACACAATGTTCCTGATGGTATGTCTGCTCCCCTTAATGCGTTGAACATGAATCCTATTATTTGGGGTCAGGTCTGAGTCACCAGAGGTCAAAGTTTACAAAAAAGCCTTGTAAAAGACAGTCCAGAGTGGTTTTGGTCCACTCAAGTTGAAATTGGTGTTAGATTGAGTCAATTTCAGGTCGAACAGAGAATTCAATGAAACATCACATATTTGGCCAAATTCAGCTACTGCAAACTTGACTTGTCTACCCATGGTAGATGAATGAAGCTCATATTGGTATGTGTGGTTCCCCATGCACCCTATGGTTTAAGGTCAGGTCCATGCTACCTGATGTCACTGCAGGCCAAGGCCTTGTAAAAGTGTTATGAAAAAATGAAATCTGCTTGGTCTGGTCCAGTTGGAATTGTGTGTGGCTCCTTTATCAAGATTCAAAGGTACCCTGTGGTCGACATTTTGAACGAGTACTATTTTGGTTGGCCAATTACAGCTTGTAACATATAACTTGCCCCACTTAGCTGGATGAAGCTCTTACTTGGTATGTGTGTTCACCATGAATGACTGAATGGAGTGTCATTATTTTGGGTCTGATGAGAGAGTCAACAGTTGGAAAAATCCCAAAACATGAAGCCCTCATTCTGATCAGATCGCATATTTTCTTGGGGGAAGAGGGAAATTCGTCTACATGTAGTGTGTTGGCCCATAATAGCTGGTACATTTTTGCCATTAGTCCTTGAGAACTGGCCATAGGTTGTCAGAACCAGGTCAGCATGTTCCCTGTTCTCCCTCCTCTGTTCCTCTCTCTCCACAGACTTGAGACCTTCGCAGCCGTGACAAGAAACTTACGGGGAGCGGACGTTCACATTTGAGTTCCCAGCGTGGACATTGTAAAACAAATGAGAATATATCAGAGGCTATGTTGCTCTCATACAAGCGAAAAAGGAAACCCCCGTTTTCATGTTACTCTCGTCTGTCTCTCTCGTCATGGCTGCTATATGGAGCAGGACTGAAGCCCAAATCACCTATATAAAGGCTACCTCACCTAATACTACTGAGTTCAACGCACCCGCCACGCTTATGGTTGCCGCGTGCAGTGACCGCACGCGGCAAACCGTAGCTCCTTTGCGCACCGTTGGCAAATTCACTGCGGTCGATTTCCCAACAGTGACCGTATTGTTTTGAAAACGAGCACGGGCGGAATTCACAGCAGGAGAAAAACGGAGACAATATCTTTCATTACAAAGGTCTTTTCATAACAAATTTTGAGGAAGTTGGACCACTGATAGGCACAATTTGGATGTCTACTTTCAGTCGAGCTATCTCGCTCTTCTTATCCTGCCTCAGGCTTTTCAACTGATTTGCCATCACAACTCCATGGGGCCCTTTGCGAATTTCAATATTTTCATTATTTCACACTACTCGTTTCAAAAAAGTGCTGCAACGCTTACGGCCACTCTGTGGCTGATGCGTGTGGCCATTGTCTCATCAACTTACCACCATTACAGTATTACACAAGGCGACTGCGAGTAATGACCGAAGCGAAATCCCCGTCGCAAGCTTTGCGGTCGGCGAATTCCGTGCCTGGAAGGCAGGCTTAACTTAGCATCCACTATACGATAGCAATGAACATTGGAGCGGTCACGACACCATAGCATGAAAGCCCACCAAAATAGCTTAATAAACGTAGACATCTGATATACATCTTCTATTATTCAACATTCATTGTCACTGATCGTTTATCGCTCATGGATCGATCCGCCTAATCTCGATTGGTTCATGGTGTCATCGTGCTAATGGGGTTTGTGGTGCCATGAAATTCTTACGTGATGTTACCAGTGGGTGTCAGGGCATTATTGAGTGAAGCCTGTTTGCTTGCTTGAAAAAAGTTGGGGAAGAGACTAACGCTCACAATTTTGTGTGTGTGTAGGTTGATTATTCGTCATGCTAACAAGAATTCTCCATGCGAGCATCTTGATGAATTTTATGCAGCATAATCAAGTTGAAATTTTGTCTACAGTATTTCAAGATGAAATTTTGTATGCAGCATATTTTGTTATGAACTAGTTGAATCTGATCAAATTTCAAGCAAAAAAAGCATGTAAGTTCCATTCTGCCTTCATTTTATGTCCTCCTTTCCAGTCACGAAGCTACCCATCTATTGTATTGGCTGACAACTAAAACACTAAGTTGTTGAAATGTAGTTTTAGGAGTTAGGTCGAAATTCATGATTTCATGGATAGGCAGGAGGTCCCAGTGCAAACCTCACATTTGTTGCAGCCGACTGGAAGAGATCTTAACAATCTCTGTTGTTGTGTTGTTTGTGTATGTTTGTTTTGTGTGTGTGTGTGTCCCACTTCCCCGTTAGCAGGATTCCTGAAACAGTAAATTTTGGATTAAATTTTGTATGTATTATCGGGTGGGCGACACGGTCTGGTTAGATTGTGGGTCACAAAAGTCAAGTCTATGTTATGACCAAAACAACCCCGACTAATTCATTGTCTCGCCTGCCTTTGTTCAAGGAGAGACATAGGGGTCATCACTTTGTTGTGTGTCTTTCTGTCTGTCTGTCCGTATGTTGCGGTTAGATATCTCCTGAAACCGTGAAAGCGATCATGCTGGCACCTTGTTGTGGAGATGCGCGGTGAAGAGTTGCACGTGTGCATCCACTTTTTATTTCGTCCCGAAAGACCATACTGATTTTGCAAAATAAATTGTTGCATATTTAATTGAAATTGGACTGGAAGCTTGTGTACAATAATATCTCTTGATCGGTATATCATTGGTTGATGCCCGTTCGGAGTTTAGAGTAACTATGAAGAGTACCAACAAATGATTAGCTTCCTGGCATGAATATATATTTTTTACCCCTGACAGCAGAAGTAGTAGGGTCAAGGCAAGAAGCCCGCCATCATCATCCAGTGCCAGTGCCTCGTCTGAATGGCCGGCCACATTCCAGCGAATCCAGGTCCGCTCTGCGTCAGAGCAGCTGGAGAAGAAGTTCCAGCGGCAAGCACGTCGTACTCATTGCCTCAGTGAGTTCGTCATCACATCCAGCTTCAGACGATGCGTTCTTGTGTATAAGAGAGAATGCAGGTGTCAACAATCATAGAAAGTACCAGTTTGCCATTTGTTTGTTGAAACTGCTTTCCCCCATGTGCTTATCATCAGCCACTGGACGAGAAAAGAAATGAACCTCAAGTCAGAGGTCAATCTGAGCATCGCAGGTGTGAGACCAGCAGTAAAAATGTCACTTCCAGTGAAGAATATTCTTTATTAAGTCATCCAAAAGTCACTAGCCCTCTGGCTGTTTCTGATCTCAAACTAGCTTTCCCGCATTTGTGCTTCATCAGCACGGATGTAGTTACATAGACCTCAAGTCTAAGGTAACTCGGGGATCGTGCCTCTCGGACAAGCAGTCAAAAAGGGATTGTTAGCATTAAATATTCTATCCAAGTCATCAAAGTTGCTGTTCTGGAGGTCAAGCATCGAAAGTTGGCGTGGTGCTGTATGATTATGATGTGATAGCATGTGGTCGGGGATATTCAAGCGTTTTTAAGCGTCAACTGACATTAGCTGCACTAATCCAGCTGTGTTACAGACCGGCCCAACAAAATAGACCCACAACTGTAACATGTCCATATGTAAGAGAAATATTAGTCGGGCCTGACAGAATTATGATCAATCTAATGCGTAAATAAAATTGTGTTGTTTAGTTGTGTTCCTTAGAATGGGTCGCTGCGAAGTCCCATAATGTTATTTGCCCAATCATGCAATTTTTAATAATAGTACACACTCCTTTGGATAGCACCCGTCAACTAATCAGTCCTATTAATTGAAAAAACTGACTCAGTGCCTATTAAAAGTAGGCACTTAGGGCTGGCAAACTATATACACCTCTGTATGCCCTTTCAGACTCTGCTGTTATCAGCGAGACATGCCAGTTTGCTCTCATTGGCTTCGAAGTCATGGTCGCTGATGGAAAGATGCTAATACAAATGAATAAAGGTCACCAACTGAATCTATGAGAGTGCGAGGGTAGAGTTGAGGAACCCACTTAATTATTTTGTATCACAATACAGAGGCGAAGACCCTCGCCCAATCCTACCATGACGTCCCACACCAAGCAGAAGCAGAAGCGTCTAGAAGCCGGACCCTGACTGCTGTCCACGACGCGATCCTTGAGGACCTTGTCTACCCCTCGGAGATCGTCGGCACGCGGATCCGTGTGAAGCTAGATGGCTCGCGGGTCATCAAAGTACAGTCCGAAACCTGACCAGACCCAACAGAACCAGTTCAGCACAGGTTTTACCCCCCCCCTCTTTCAATGTCACCAACAACCTGATGTGTTTTCCGAACATGCAGGCTGGGACCTCGGTGGATCATTGGTTTTTGCCCCACCTTTTTTGTTCCATCCAATGTAGAAATCACTGCCCATGAACTGTGGAAAAATTAATAGGCACCTCGGCTGCTTCGTGATGAGTTTCCGCACTTCAAAATTGTTGGTTTTAACCATGAAATAGAACCCCCCTGATTTCATCAACAATATTGCAACATTGGCTATGGTGTTTCCATTGCGGCCCCGCCCCTCCCTGTGACATGGATTTTCTTAATATAATTTAAACTCATTAATTAAATAGACTCAGTGGTCACTATGGCCTCTATTTCCTTGTTCCCATCCATCCACAACCATTTCCACGGCCATGGCGTAACAGATGAGAAGGCCCTTTCCCCGAAAGTAAGATATCCGTTACGGTTAACGAACCTGCACTTAAAGTAATCACAAGGCAACCTGCTGGAACCTTTTGATTTATTGTGTGGGGGGTCCCGGTTTTCATCGGTGCTTGTTTGAACATTGTTCACATACATGAAGAAACCATGGTTTATCGTTGCGCTCACCAGGCAAAATTGGGATAGTCCAATCACATTGCATTCACAACACAGAAAATTGTCCCACATTATATTCACGCTTTTTTACATTGAACCTGGTGATATACTGGGGCTATATCGACACCAAGTGGTATTTCTATTCCTTGACAAAGTCAAGGATCTATGCATTCATTGACAGTGTGTGGCTTTTCTGTACCTATCCCTGCAAGGAGACCATATCTTGTCACACCCCCGACTTTCGAGGACATTTTTTTCGTGCGAGGGAGTGACCTGAAGTGGGTCCTCGGAAGAAATTGCGTTTAAACGATTCTACCTACCCCCCTCTATCCTCCGAACGGCCTTGGAAGCAATTTCCTCATAATACTTTATAGTGTGATGCAATATTTTTCAGTGTTGGTGTTATGAGAGTTAGTTTTTACCATTCTCCGAGGATCAAGTTTTGTTGCATGCGAGGACTTTAAACACACTCGCAAACACACATTTTCGGACATTTTTTTTTTTTTGGCAAAATGGAACTTCCTCGCGCAAATACTGATCATAACGTAGTGTGTTGTGTGTGTGTGTGTGGTTTGGTGTGTGCATATGGTGAATCCCCCGCTTATAAACACGGTAACTACCCACCTAGATGGACACGGCTCATCTGGTATGTGTGTTCCCCATGTGAGTAAACCTGAACCCTATTGTTTCGGGGGTCACGCAAGTATGAAAACCTTGTTAACACGATAGTCCCGAATGGTTGGTCTGATCATGTTTAATTTTGGGTGTATAGCTTTTCTTATGGGTAGTACAGGAGTCCTATTGTTTTTTAGCTCAAACCAGCTAGCTGGTTAAGCTATTGGAATCTGTATGTCCCTCTATCTACGGGTTCTATCTTTCTGTCTTTTCGTGTCTGTCTGTCTGTTCTGTCCTGTCTGTCTGCCTGCCTGCCTGCCCTCCTGCCTTCCTGCCTGCCTACCTACCTACCCCACCTCCTACCTACCCACCCAGATACCTACCTAGGCAACATTTGCCTTTTTGGCCCCCACAGTCATTCTGTAATTATGTTGAACAACTTGGACAACAATGTTCTTGTATGTATGCTCCCCTTAATGCTTATGACCTGAAACCCTATTAGTTTGGTGGGGTCAGGTCTGAGGTCACCAGAGGTCAAAGTTTAAAAGCCCTTGTAAATACAGTCCAGAGTTTGTTGGTACAATTCAGTTGAAATTTGGTGTGTAGATTGGAGTCATTTCAAGGTCGAACATGAGATTCATGAAAATCACTATTTTGGCCAAATTCACTACTGCACACTTGACTCTACCATGTAGATGAATGAAAGCCATATTTGGTATGTGTGGTTTCCCCCATGAACCCTAGTGGTTTTGGGTCATGTCCAATGCTAAACCTGAGGGCACTGGCATGCCAAGGCCTTGTAAAATTCAAAAATGAAATCTGCTTGGTCTGGCCCAGTTGGAATTACTGTGTGTGGTCCTTAATCAAGATCAAAGGTACCCTGTGGGTTAAAAAAGACAGTTGTTAACTAGTAGCTAATTTTGGGCCAATTTACAGCTTGTAAACATTATAACTTGAACCCCACTTAGGCTGGTATGAAGCCTTACTTGGTATGTGGTGTTCACGCATGTGCTGGATGATGGCATTATTTTTGGGGTCTGATGAGAGAGGTCAACAGTTGGAAACTCCCACAGGACCCTATTGCCTTATCAATATCCGCATATTTTTTTTTCGGGAGGAGGAAATTTCGTCAGGACATGTAGTATGCGTATGCCCCATAATGAGCTGGTACAATTTTGTCCATTAGTCCTTTTGTGAGACTGGCTGTGCGGCCATGTTGTCAGAAACATGTCGAAGAAATCCCTGTTTCCTCCTCTGTTCTCCTCTCCACAGACGGAGACCTTCGCAGCCGTGTACAAGAAACTGCGGGAAGGACGTTCACTTTGAGTTTCCACGTGGACATTGTAAAACAAATGAGAATAATATCAGAGCTATGTTTGCTCTGAAAAACAGCGAAACAGGAAACCCTCCCTTTGCATGTTACTCTCCAGTCGTCTCTCTCGCTCAATGGCTGCTATATTTGAGCAGACTGAGCCCGGAATCACGCTATATAAAAGTCTACTCACACTATACTGATTCACGCCGCAAGCGCTTATGGTTGCCGCTTGCAGTGACCTGCAGTGACCCGCAAGCGGCAACCGTAGCTCCTTGCCTACACCTTGCAAAATTCACTGCGTCGATTTCCCAGACATTGCCGTATTGTTCTTGAGAACACACGGGCGGATTCACAGCAGTAGGAAACCGGAGCTATCTTTCATTAACAAGGTCTTTTATACAAATTATTGAGGAATTTGGACCACTGATGTCAAGACTGCTACTTTTTTCAGTCGAGCTATCTCGCGTCGTTCTTATCTGCCCCAGGCTTTCAACTGATTTAGCCATCACAACGACATTGGCCTTGCGGTTTCCATTATTTCTTCTCACGCGTATCAAATTTGCTGCATAACGCTTACGGCCATTTGGCTGATGCGTTGTTGGTCCTTGTCTCACTGACACCTTACAGGATTTACAGCGACTGCGAGTATGAACCTAAGCCGTCGCAAGCTTTGCGGCGTCGAATTCCCGTGCAGTGATTAGGAGCTTTAGCCTCACTATCAACGATAGCAATGAACCTATTGGATCGGTCACACCATAGCATGAAAGCCCCCCAAAAAAGCTGAATAAACTGATAACTCTGATATAAACATTCTTCTTATATCACAGTTCAATTGCCTGATAGTTTATCGTCATAAGATAATAGTCCGACTCTCATCGATATTGTTTCATGTGTAATCAGTGCTATGGGGGTTTGTGTGCCAGTGATACTTCCTTAATCGTGATTGTTACAGTGGGTTCAGGGCATTATGAGTGAAGCCTGTTTGGCTTGCTTGAAAAAAAAGTTGGTGGAGAGACTTAACGATCACAATTTGTGTGTGCGTGTAGGTTGATTATTCGTCATGCTAACAAGAATGTCTCCATGCGAGCAATCTTGATGAAATTGTAGGCAGGATAATCAAGATGAATTTTGTTACAGCATATTCAAGATTGAAATTTTTTGCAGCAATTTGTTGAAATAGTTGGAATCTGATCAAACAGGCAAAAAAGCAGTAAAGTTCCATTCAGCTTCATTTTGTCCTCCTGTCCAGTCACGAAGCTACCATTATTGTATTGGCTGATATAAACAAACAAGTTGTTGAAAATGGTAGTTTAGGTCGAAATTCATGATTCTGGAATAGGCAGTAGGTCCCAGTGGCAAAACATACACATTTGTGCAGCCGACTGAAGAGAGACTAACAATCTCTGTTGTGTTGTTTGTGGATGTTTGTTTTGTGTGTGTGTGTTAATAACACTTCCCCGTTAGCAGGATTTCTCTGAAAACAGTAAGACTTTGATGAAATTTGATGTAGATCGGGGTTAGGGCGACACGGTCTGGTTAGATTGTGGGCACAAAGTCAAGTCTATGTTAGTAATTCATTGTCTCGCCTGAACTTTGTTCAAGGGAGAGACTAGTGTCACTTTGGTTGTGGTTCTGTCTGTCTGTCTGTCCGTATGTGCGGTTGATATCTCCGGAAACCGTGAAAGCGATCATGCTGGGACCTTGTTGTGGAGGTCGCGGTGAAGAGTTGACGATGGCAATACACTTTTCGTCCGAAAGACACATGATTTGCATAAATTTGACAATGTAATGAAAATGGACTGGAAGCTGTGTACAAGCTGTCTCTTGATCGGTAGATGCATTGGTGATGCGTTCGAGTGTAGTAACTATGAAGAGTACACAAAATGATTAGATTCGTGGCATGATTATATGCATGGAGTAGTCTAATTTGCATATTTATGCGATATTTTCCGAAGGTTTTGGATTTCTGCGAAACTCGGTGGAGATGGTGTATCTATAGTTCGGATGAATTTTACATAGGGACGAGGGCACCAACGGTCATTTAATGTTCTAATTCGCATTACTAGTCTAATTATCATAATTTATGCATATTTAAAAGTTGGTTGAATCCCAATTAAACTCGGTGGAGAGGGTACACCTTTGATCCCGATAATTTAACAACAGTGTAAAGGTCAATTAAGGTCATTTAATGTGAATAATTTGCAAAATTATGCAATTTTTTGAAGTTTGTTAAAATGCAGTAACATTGGAATGAGTGCAGTAGGGTGCTACGTAGAGATTGTCATGGTATTTTATGGGTTCAGTGGATCAAACAACATCTTAAAGACAAGGTCAAAAAGTCAAGGCAAGTTTTAGGAAAATGTGCTTATTTTAGGAGGTACACGGAAAAAGAAATAAAAACCGTCAATTTTGGGATATGTGATAGAGCTCTGTGTGCTTACACAGACGAAACCAACTCCCGCTCGATCGGGACACATGGTCTTCAAGTTACAAGGGGCTAAAGGTCGATTTGGATACCTTTTGGGCGTAGCATCGGGCGTGGGGATCTGATTACATAATGCCTTTGGGGCTTGGTGCATCACCTCGAGGCAAGCATTTTTTCATAAAAAAAACCGTCATTCATCAACGGTCATTAAGGTGACTATGGAACAAGAACTGCCAAATAATACACATTTTCTGCAAACAGCTTCTAAGGACTGTGTGTGATATGGCTGAGTTTGAACAAGGTGCTCATGGAGGTAGGAATATTTCAAAACCTTATGTTATCAAGGGCCCAAGGGCATTCAATTATCCAAATCCTAATTGTGAGTCGTATTGAAATAAGTAAAATAGCCCTACAAAACCACATACATTCTTTGAATAATCTTATTACCCTCTTCAGCTACCCATT